>PVIH01008423.1:64094-91330 GCA_004025045.1 Sigmodon hispidus | reverse complement strand
TGAAGTCAGGGATGGTGATACCTCCTGAAGTTCTTTTGTCGAGCAAAAATGTTTTGGCAATCCTGGCTTTCCTGTTATTCCAAATGAAATTGAGTATTGTTCTTTCAAGGTCCAAAAAATATTGTGTTGGGATTTTGATGGGCAGTGCATTGAATCTGTAGATTGCCTTTTGTAGATTTGCCATTTTTACTATGTTGATTCTACCTATCCAAGAACATGGGAGAGCTTTTCATTTTCTGATATCCTCTTCAATTTCTTTCTTTAGGGATTTAAAATTTTTGTCAAATGGATCTGTAACCTCTGGTTATATTTACTCCAAGGTATTTAATACTATTTGCAGCTATTATGAATGGTAATGTTTCCCTTATTTCTTTTTCAGCTCTTCTATCTTTAGTGTATAGAAGGGCTACTGATTTCTTTGAGTTAGTCTTGTATCCTGCTAAATTTCTGAAGGTTTTTATCAGCTGTAGCAGTACCTTGGAAGAATTTTGTGGTTCACTTATGTATACAATCACATCATCTGCAAATAGAGATAGCTTCACTTCTTCTTTTCCAATTTGTATCCCCTTAATCTCCTTTCCTTCTCTTATTGCTTTAGCTCAAACTTTAAGAACTACATTGAATAGATAAGGGGAGAGAGAACATCCTTGTCTAGTTCCTGATTTTAGTGGGATTGCTTTGTGTTTTTCTCCTTTAAGTTTGATACTGGCTGCCGGCTTCTTGTAAATTGCCTTTATTATATTTAGATATTCTCCCTGTATTCCTGATCTCTCCAGGGCTTTAATCATAAAAGAGTATTGGAGTTTGTCAACATCTAAGGATATGATCATGTGGTTTTATTCCTTTAGTTTGTTTATATGATGGATAATGTTTACAGTTTTTTGTATGTTAAACCAACTCTGTATTTCTGGGATGAAGCCTACTTGGTCGTGGTGGATGATATTTTTTATACATTGTTGTATACAGTTTGCCAAAATTTTGTTGAGAATTTTTGCATCAATATTCATGAGGGAAATTGGTCTGTAATTCTCCTTCTTTGTTATGTCTTTTAGTGGCTTTGGTATTAGGGTAATAGTGACCTAAAAAAGGAATTTGGCAATATTCCTTTAGTTTTTACTGTGTGAAATAGTTTGAGGAATAATGGTAGAAATTCTTCTTTGAATGTCTGGTAGAATTCAGCACTGAAACCATCTGGACCAGAGCTTTTATTTTGGGGGAGGTTTTTAATGACAGTTTCAATTTCCTTAAGTATTATAGGCCTGTTTAGATAATTAATCTGATCTTCATTTAATTTTGGTAGATAGTACCTGTCCAGAAAGCTGTCCATTTCTTCTAGGTTTTCCATTTTGTGGAATACAGATTTTCAAAATATGATCTGATAATTCTCTGGATTTCCTGGGGGTCTGTTGTTATGTACCCTTTTCATTTCTGATTTTGTTGATTTGAACACTCTCTCTCTGTTTTTTGATTAGTTTGGCTAAGGGATTATCTATATTGTTAACTTTCTCAAGGAACCAACTATTAGATTCATTGATTCTTTCTATTGTTCTTTTTGTTTCAATTATATTGATTTCAGCTCTAAGTTTGATTATTTCCTCCCATCTACTCCTTGTAGGTGAGTTTGCTTCTAATTGTTCTAAGGCTTTCAGCTGAGCTGTTAGGTCTCTAGTGTGGGATTTCTCTAGGTTTTTCATGTAGGCATCTAGTGTTATGAATTTTCCTCTTAAGACTGCTTTCATTATGTCCCACAAGACTGGATACGTTGTGGATTCATTTTCATTATATTCTCAGAAGACTTTGATTTCTTTCTTAATTTCTTCCTTGACCCAGAGATGGTCCAGCTGAGTGATGTTTAGTTTCCATGAGTTGGTAGGCTTTCTGTGATTTTTGATGATGTTGAACTCTAGCTTTAGGCCCTGGTGGTCCAATATATTACAAGGGATTATTTCCATTTTTTTGTATCTGTTGATATTTACTTTATGACCAATTATGTGATCAATTTTGGAGAAAGTTCTATGAGGAGTTGAGAAATATGTATATTCCTTTGCAATTGGGTGGAAGCTTTTGTAGATATCTATTAAATCCATTTGCATCATAACCTGTTTTACACTCCTTATTTCTCTGTTGACTCTGTCTGGATGACCTATCCAGGGTTTAAGTGGGTTATTGAAGTCTCCCACTATTATGGTGTAAGAATTGATGTGGGATTTGAGCTTTAGCAGTGTTTCTTTTACATAAGTAGGTGCCCTTATATTAAGAGCATAAATATCCAGGATTTAAATCTCCTCTTGACCAATTTTTCCTGTGATCAATAAGTAGTGACCATCTTGGTCCCTTTTAATTGCTTTTAGCTTAAAGTCTACTTTGGTAGATATTAAGATGTCAACCCCACCTTGTTTCTTAGGACCATTTGACTGGAAAATCTTTGCCCAACCTTTTATTTTAAGCCTGTGTCTATCCTTGTGGTTGAGGTATGTTTCCTGTAGGCAACAGAAGGATAGCTTCTGTTGTTGTTTCCATCTTGTTAGTGTGTGATGTTTTATAGGAGAGTTGAGTCCATTGATATTAAGGGAAATTAGTGACCATTGATTGATACTTCCTCCTATTTCTGGTGGTAATTTGTTTGCATTTCCTTTCTCTGGAGTATTCTTCTGTGGAATTATTGATTATTTGTGGTTTCATGGGGTCCTTATGTTTGAGTTTTGCCTCTAATACTCTCTGTAGCTCTGGATTGGTAGAAAGACATTGTTTCAGTCTGACTTTGTCATGAAATATCTTGTTTACTTCGTCTATGGTGATTGATAATTTTGCAGGGTATAGTATTCTAGTTTGGCAGCCATGCTCTTTTAGCCTCTGTATAACCTCTGACCAAGCCCTTCTAGCTTTCATCATTTCCATTCAATATTCAGGTGTTATTCTGATGGGTCTGCCTTTATATATAAGTTGGCCCTTTTCTTTTGCTGCTCTTAAAATTTTTTCTTTGTTCTGTATGTTTTGTGGCTTGATTATAATGTGACTCACTGACTTTTTTGGGGGTCATATATATTTGGTGTTCTCTAAGCTTCTTGTATCTTTATAGGCATTTCCTTCTTTACTTTAGGGAAGTTTTCTTCTATGATTTTATTGAAAACATTATCTGTGCCTTTGAGCTGGTATTCTTCTCCTTCCTCTATTTCTATTATTCTCTAGTTAGGTCTTTTCATGGTGTCCCAGATTTCCTCAACATTTTGAGTTATGGCTTTTTTGGTTTTAGTATTTTCTTTTACTGATATATCTATTTGAGTTACTGAGTCTTCCACTTTAGAGATTCTTTCTATCTTCCATCTCTTGAATTCTGTTTGTTATGCTTGTATCTGTGGTTCCAGCTTTTTTCTTCAGGTTTTCTATTTCTATCTTTGCCTCATTTTGTGCCTTTTTTATTGCTTCTATTTCAGCATTTAGTTCCTGGCATCTTTCTTTAATTTTTTGGTTTACTTTTTCTTTGTTTTCTTTCATAGATGTGTTCATCTCTTCCAACTTTTTGTTTGTGTTTTTTTCTATTTCTTTAAGTCAATTTTTCATATCTTCTTTGAGAGCTTCGATGATCATCAAAAAGGAATTTTTGTGTTGTTTCCTTCTGTTTCCTCTTCATTGCTCAGTTCAGAACTTGTAGTTGTAGGATCGCCACTTTCTTCTGCAGTTACTTTGTTGTTCTTTATATTATGTAAATTTTTACACTGGCTTCTGTCCATGGCTTCAGTGGTTCACAATTAGGTGGCTCCTTGTCAGTTGTGGCACTCGGGCTTGTGTGTCTCCTGTCACCTCTGAGGAAAGGGTCTGCTCAATCTCTACCCCTCCTCTGGGTAGAGAGTTTATCTCTGTCTGCTATAGAGTGTGTGGGGACGTGTTCTGAAGACAGCACCTGGTCCAGGAACTGGAACTGAACAGGAGCACAATTTTCCCTGTCAGGGATTCAGGCGCTCGTGCTTGTTGAACCCTCCTCACCTTTGGATATGGTCTGAGTCTGTCTTTCAGGGTCCCCAGTCCTTCTCCTTTTGCTCAGTTGGAGGTGGATAGCCTTGAAAATTTCCTCAGAAGCAGCTGGGGGGACCATGGCAGTCAGAGTTTATCTCTGTCTGCTACAGAGTGTGTGGGGACATGCTCTGCAGACAGCACCCGGTGTGTTTTCTTTTTATTTTATTTTATTATTATGAACAAAGAAGTCACACTTTCTATCCTTGTATATCCTTATTCAAGGTCCCTTCCCACTCCCACCACATCAGGTCATTCTCTCTTCTCCACAACTCCCCATCCCTCCCCTGGGCTGGCGGCAAGCTTTCTCAAGGTCCCACTCTCCCAATATTGCTTAGTTCAGCCACCACTCCTGGCAGATCGAGTTTTCTCCCCTCAACCTCATTTCAAATGTTTCCTGTTAAACACAATCTTATTATTTTTTGAAACTGTGAAACCACTTTAATTATATTGATTATTATGATTACTTGAAAGAAAAAAAAATTTATCAAACACACTAATCTACACCAGTGATTCCCAACCTGTGGGTCCCAGCACCTTTGGGGGTTTAAACTACCCTTTCATGATGGTCACATATCAGATATCATACATATTGAATATTTATGTTATAATTCATAACAATAGCAAAATTACAGTTATGAAGTAGCAAGGAAAATAATAGTTGAGGGTCCCCATAACATGATGAGCTTAAAGGGCTGCAGCTTTAGAAAGTTAGAGAACCAGGGAGTTAGTCCGTAGTACCTTATTAGCCCTCATGGGTTTCTGAGAGAGATCTCTGCATTTCTAAGGCTTGGATTCTACATTAAAGATAATTAGCCACCTACTTGATATCTATATGTTTTAACAAATACTGCAGCAAACAAACCAAGCCATCTGTGTTCTTCCTGTTTGTAATAAAAAGGACATTTGTCTGATGATGACATACTTTTCTGAGTGCACAAAGTACTTTACTTTATGATGGTTTTTATGCAGCTTCCGCTGAATGAAATAATGCAAGATGTTTATTAGGTTAGCATCTGCTTCCATATTCTCTTAGCCACATCACCAGCAATTCACATTACATTGAAGGGGGAAAAAGTCATTTGATCACTCTTCTTACATTTCCTTCTCAGCATATTGTTCACTTTCTGTCCAATAAACATTGTAAAAAAAAAAAAGGCAGACTTCATGAGGCATTGAGAAAAATACAATACTAGCATAAAAGTTTATAGCCAAGTTCTGAGCCCCTTTCCTTGATATTATTGATATAGTTAATGTCACTCCTCGTCTAGAAGAATCTACTGTGGCCTCTCCTCTCATGTCATTAAGAATGGATTTTTGAACGTTTACGTTCCCAGTGGTTTTAATAGTTGCTCTATTTTTTTAAAGCAAAAATTGTTTTAGAATCAAAATCACTGAAAGGAGAAATCTTCCACAGTGTTCATGTACTAGAAAAGTATATAGTGTGTACTGACTTGCAGACACTACAACAACATTGTCTTACTAACATGCTTAATTCTATCAGTGCTACTCAAACATTTTCTTTTGACTTGACCAACTTATATAATTCTCTGGGAACTTGTCTTCTGTTTACCTCAGTCATATACAGATTAAAATATTGAAGAATTCACTATTATTGAAGATAAGCACAAGTAAGTAAATGTTGATACCATGCAGCCTACTCTAAATATTACAGAACAAGACAATAAAAATGATACTTGAGGCTATGAAATATCAGATACTTTACAGATTGGCATGATAGTGAGTTAACATGATTGTTCACATGTCTACTTGTCACTTTTATGGATTTCAGATGATAGAGCCATATCAGAACAGTTAGGTTTGTCTTCAATACTGGCGAATGAACCCAGGGCTCCTTACATGCTGGAACCAGGGCTCTTTACATGCTGTATTCTAACTGCAATTTATTTCTAAACTTCACAGTTAGTCACTTAGCTGCTCAGCTGTTCCTCCTCCTCCTCCTCTTCTTCCCTCCCTTCCTCCCTCCAGCCCTCCTCTCCTCCTCTAACTTGACTAGGCCAATTTTGTGTTTGCTCTTTCCATCTTAGATAGACATTGGACTTAAATATCTCTACTCTCAGCCTCCCAAATAGCTAGGATGTAAAGGCTGTGGCTCTGGGCTCAACTTTAGTCCGATGGTTTGACTCCCTTATTGGACTCTTTGGTTAGAAAAACTGTGTTTCCTCCAGGCTTCTAAGGGTTTCCCTTTCTGAGTGGAAAAAAGTGAATGATAACAAGTTAAACAATTGATGTTTTGTAATATACCATGCTAACACACATTCTATTTCCCTCTTATTTTTGTTAACATAGACTTTTCCATATTAATTAGATACTTCTCTACCCCTAAATATTTTGAATGGGAGAAGGAGTTTTAGGAAATTTGATGGGAATTAACTTGGAACAAATAGAGATTAAAAATGGGCTTGTGGTCTGATAAAATTTAGACATTCCAAAAGCTATTCCTTGTTACTGGCAGGTTCAAAGGACTAAACTTACATGGATTAAATGTCTCATCTGTAACAACTATGGCTTTCTTTTAATTGAAAAACTCTGTTGTACTTGAGTTCAAGAAAACATGAAAACTAACTTTACCAATGTTAAATGTGTGGAAAAACAAATGAGAACACACCATTTATTCATGCTCATCATTCTGAAATAGTTGATATATGAAGGCTATGCCACATATTTAAATTGTTACTCAGGTTGACATTTGATCAGAACACGATGAAATTTGAAGCAGCTTTGAGGAAAATTTTCTGATTCTGTCAGTCCAGGGAAATCTATTACAATTTACAATTTACAATTTATTTTGCTAATTCCCAAGGGATCCTAATAGAAAACCCCTTGCTGTTACAGTGTGTGAGCCAGGCTTATTCAATTGCTAAAGAGTGCATTAAAACGAAGCTGACAGAAATTTCCAGTGGCCCTTCCAGCTAATTTAAAATATGGAAAAGGAAATAAAGAAAGCTAATTTAGGTAATAGATCAAGTTTATCCAAACTCACAAGCTGTGTGCTTATGTTCCTATTCCATTTCATTGGTAATGGAAAAAAAGGCTTGGGGCAAGTTCACAAGGCAATGCATATGTTTCATTCTTATAGTCCAAAGCTATATTCATTTAACCCCTGTATCCAAACTAAATTTAACCTAAATTTTAAAAATCAATTATTACCCTTTCAGAACTAAATCACCATTACCTATTATTCTCAATCTTTAAATCCCATTAAAACCACAAGTAGAAAACCATCAAAGCTCTATTCCAAAAATCTCCATTTGAAATTGTTTCTAAAATAGTGAGACTATTGTCCTTACGTATAAACAGAGAGTCAATTCTGAGAAATCCTCTTTGCAATTTTCTCAGATACTCTTCACAGTTGCTGTGCCCTCTGTGTCCCCAGTGAGGACTGACAGCAAGGGAACAAAGAAATAAATAATAAAGAAACGGCAAACACAAAATTTTCTAATTTGCATCTTTGTTCATGTATATGTTTAGTAATCTTGAGAGCAGAGAAAAAATATTTTGTGTCACTCACTACCCACCCATGAAATGAAAAATTGTTATTTGTGACAGGTTAAAATTGAAAAATAACCTGTAATTAGTTTAGCTGTATGATAATGAGTACTGCCTATGTCTACCAACTAACAATCTTAACACATAACAAAAGCTACTATTTTAAGCAAACCATTTACCTTTTCTTATACTGGGAAGGAAAAGAAAATTGTATTTAGATTTATAACTATTTTGAAAATGTTAATTTTACTTTCTATTGAGGTGATACGATACTTGGTTAAGACATGACTTCCACCTTTTTAAAGATTCCTGAGTATGACCTATGAACAACTGATTTTTTTTAACAAGGAAGCCAAAACTATACACTGGAAAAAGAAAGCATCTTCAACAAATGGTACTGGTATAACTGGATGTCACTATGTAGAAGATTGCAAATAGATCTATATCTATCACCATGAACAAAACTCAAGTACAAGTGGATCAAAAACCTCAGCATTAATCCAGTTACATTGAACCTGATAAAAAAGAAAGTGGGAAGTAGCTTTGAAAGGATTGGCACAGAAAACTACTTCCAAAATATAGCGCCAGTAGCACAGATATAGAGAGCAACTATCAATAAATGGGACCTCTTGAAACTGAGAAGCTTCTGTAAGGCAAAGGACACAGTCAATAAGACAAAATGACACCCTACAGAATGGGCAATAATCTTCACCAACCCCACATCTGATAGAAGGCTTATCTCCAAAATATATAAATAACTCAAAAAACTAGACATCAAAAAATTTAATTAAAAAGATAAACTACAGAGCTAAATAAAGAATTCTCAATACAAAAATCTCAGATAGCCAAAAAACATTTTTAGGAACTTCTCAACATCTTTGAACATCAGCGAAACAAAATCAAAATGATTCTGATTTATCATATTTCACCTGTCAGAATGGATAAGATCAAATAATGGATGACAGCTTATGTGGGAAGAGTGCGAAGTAAAAGAAACATTCTTTCACTATTGGTGGGAGTGCAAACATGTACAGTCCCTTTGGAAGTCACTGTGGAGACTTCTTAGAAAACCAAGAATCAATCTTCCTCAAGACCCAATGATATCACTAAGGCGTACACCCAAGGGATGCTCAATCATACCACAAGGACATTAGCTCAAATATGTTCATAGCAACATTATTTGTGAATGCCAGAACCAGGAAACAACCTAGATGCCCATCAACTGAAGAATGGATAAAGAAAATGTGTTACATATACAAAGTGAAGTATTACTCAGCTGTAAAAAATAACATCATGAAATTGGGAGTCAAATACATGGAATTAGAAAATATTCTGAGTGAGGTAACCCAGACTCAGGAAAACAAACATGGTATGTTCTCACTCATAGTTCATACTAGATGTAATGCAAAGAATAACCAAACCATAACTCACAGCTTGAGAGAAGCTAGGTAACAAGGAAAACATCAAGAGGGACACAGGGATCACCCTAGAGATAACTGTGGCAGTAGAGAGGAGGGAGGATTAGAACAAGAGGAACAGGATGGTCAAGCTGGGGGAGGGTTGGAGTACAAGAGCAATCAAAGAGATATCTTGATAAAAGGAGACACTATGGGGATAAGGAGAAGCCTGGCTCTAGAGAAATTCCCAGGAATCCACAAGGTTAACCACATCTTAGACTAACAGTAATAGTGGAGAGGGTGTATCGACTGGCCTTCCCCTGTAATCAGACTGGTGAATGCCATGTAATCATAGAGCCTTCATCCAGATGCAGATGCAGATGCAGAGATCCAAAGCCAAGCACCAGGTCTAGTTCTGGGAGTCCAGTGGAAGAGAGGGGAGAAGGATTGTAGGAGCAGGGCAGGGTATATTCAAGATCTTGATGGGGAAATCTATAGAGACAACTGAACCAAGCATGTGGGAACTCATGAGCTTTAGAACAACAGCTGTGGAACCTACATGGGACCAAACTAGGCCCTCTGCATATGGGAGACAGTTGTGTAGCATGTTCTGGTTAAGAGGTAGGACCTCGTCAGTAGGATCAGGATCTATCCCTGGTGCATTAGCTGATTTTGGAGCCCATTGTCTATGGTAGGACACCTTGCTCAGCCTTGATGCTGAGCTGAGGAGCTTGGTCTTGCCTCATTTGAATATACCAAGCTTTGCTGACTCCCCATGGGAGGTCTTAAAATTTTGGAGTAGATGATAGAGGAGAAGGTAAGGGTAGAGGCTAGGGGACAATGAGGAGGAAGGATGAGAGGGGGAACTGGTTGGTATGAAATAGGTTTTAAAATTATCTTAGACAAAAAAAAGATTCCAGAGTGTAGTGCAAACTAGTGGATCTCACTCTTGTGCCCTCTCTTGGGCTGTTTAATCTTCTGTTGGTTTGTCTCATCTAAATTCAATGCAATAACTAATTTATTTACTTATTTTGTTATACTTTCAAAATATGGATGAATGAATGAATGAGAACCTTGTCATTAGGGTAATGGTTAACAGCTGAGCTGTCATTTATACCCTTGGGAAATTTCCTCTAGTCATATCAAGTACTCACAGACAGACCTGATGCTTCGGAGTAGTTGGCACATAAAGTAGACTCCACAATTTTGTGTGTGTGTGTGTGTGTGTGTGTGTGTGTGCTTGCATTATTTGGTTACAGACTGGTAGATTGGTGGGCTTTTACATTTTCTGTTTTGGTGGTTTTATTTTGTTTTCTTGGTTTTAGTGATTAGTTGTTTTGGGATTTTTCTTCCCTTTTTTTAGTAAAGAACTTAAAGTTGGGTGGTTAGGGGATAGGTAGAATCTGGAAGGACTTGGGTAAAGGGAACAACATGATAAATTATATTTAAATTAAGTTTCTCAATAATAAAATATATAATAAAAAGAAAAGAAACACACTTGATTAAAATTCCATGTCTTCAACTCTATGCTTCAGACTAATAATGAAGAGAAACTGTCTTAAAATCTCATATTACAAATTTCCATATACAAGGGCAGTCAACTCACTTCAGATCAAATATGACATAGGATGAGATTATTTCTAAGTAAAATATTCTCACAGAGAACACCTTTCTCCTTAAAAGACAACTTCTCAGTTCTGATTTGACACTTAGGTGTTTACTGAGATATATACAATGCTTTCACAAATCCAACTCTGAGTGCAGTGATAAGCTTTCAGGATACCTATGCTCTGTATTATAAGATTATATTTCATGACTACTCATAAAAATTATTTTTTGTTGTTTATTTGTTTCATGAGGGGTCCTTTTATATTCAACAAATAGCTACCTATTGAATATTTTTGGATTTCTGAGAGTTATAAATAATAATCATAGTCATTTATCACAAAACAGGTATTAATTTTAATCATGTTACCAGAAGTCTTTCACTGTAGTTTTTTTTTGTTTAATCATAGTATTTTCTCTTATATTAGAGGATAAGTAGAGAAGTGTTTGAAATCTTTTTCAGATTAATAGGCTTTTTCTACATACCATATATAGACAATATGTCAGTACTTAATTGATGTTAAAATGTACTATTTTTATTTGAGATCCAAGGAAAGTTTCAACAATATCACTCACTTCCAGAGTAATGTTTTGTTTCTATAATGAATAAATAATGCTTGTTAAATGAATAATTAAATAAACTAATTTAAAACGAAAAAGCCCACAAAATCTCCCCAAGATTTAAGTGCTGTTAATGTTTTCTCCTAGTTGCTGCATAATCTACCAATGCCCCCCTTTTACCAAATTATTTGACTTTTGCACACATCTGGTTCTTTTCTTCTACCTCCTTCATTTTTGTGTTACATAATAGCTGTAGTATTCTTTTGAATGGCTATAGTTATAACACTCATTATTTGATGGTTAGACTCCTTTGTATTTACTTGATTTTTAGCGTGATCTAATAAAGTCTATGATAATATTGCTGCACTACAGAGAATACCCAATTAGAAATGATAATTGCAATTGGTTGTCATTTCTCCTTAACTGGCTTTTATTTACCTGTTCTATCATTGTTCTTGAATTTTAAATCTCTTTTTAAACAGAAAATTCCATTTTCAGTTTGCTTGGTTGTGGGTTTTTATTAGTATAAATAAGTGATAACTATGCTTGATTCAATTATTGAATGCATGATTTTGCATACTTCAATGTGTATCACAACTGGATGCCCATTATCACCCCATGTCTTTCAATTAGCATACTATTTTTATTGTTTAGTAAATGTATTATAGCATTTCTCTCCTATGTAGTTACTATTTGACCTTTCTTCAGGCCACCTACTAAGGGAGAAAGAAATTTAAGGTAAACATAAATATTTTTCTCATTAAAACTTCTCATTCTGTACATCTGCTGATGAATCTAGTCTTGGTTAATAACTGATTTTAGAGTCTAAGGATGCAGAACAATTCTTAACTACACAGCAGTAGCCAAAAAACTCTTGACAAGGGTAGAACTATTTGATATTATATACTATTATTGATGCTTTTTTACTATAAACCATTGCAATAGTAAAAGTTTATTTTGTGGTGTATCAAAAAGTCAGTTTTCATATAGAAAATGTATGTAAAGTACTGTTTTTCATGATAGGAATAATCTCTTAATAGTTGCATACAGATCATTCCCTTTTCTTTTATGTAATTCTAAGGAATAATGCTAAAATGGGCTAGGATGTTGGCATACTAAGACAAGAAAGATTTAACCAGGGTAGCATGGGCTCTGCACCAGTTACCTTAACATTACAGAAAGTGGATTCTATTGGATGTCAGGTAAATCCATCATGAATTGCTTCTCATTACCTTTAGTTGTGATGTAAGAGGGTAAATCTCAAGCAACACTATTTACCATAGAAGCTTCCTGAGTCATAGAAGACAGGCTCAAAATTAATTGAAAACTTCAATTTCATATAACTTTTTATGTACAGGAGCATTTGCTGTGCTGGAGTCAATCATGTCCATTTCCAGTTGCAGTACCCTACTTGACAGAGCTATTTCAAACAGCTCATGCAATCTTGTTGTGATAAAAATCTATTAACGTCAATTGAAAATAAATAGATTCTGATTCATAATATAAATTTATTTCTTACTTTGTGGTTACAAGAAAATATTATGGTCTTGGTAGCTTATATGGAATCAAAGCTGATTACCCAAAGTTCTTTAAGTAGGGAATCTGATATAAAAATATCAACAGGCTCAAGTACTAATGACAGTCCCTACTGTTTGGAGATTATTAAATTCTCATTGTAACTTCA
This sequence comes from Sigmodon hispidus, assembly GCA_004025045.1. Taxonomy (NCBI): domain Eukaryota; kingdom Metazoa; phylum Chordata; class Mammalia; order Rodentia; family Cricetidae; genus Sigmodon; species Sigmodon hispidus. The sequence continues at coordinate 78,562 of PVIH01008423.1, read as the reverse complement.
TAAATCAGAGAGCACTGTATACCATGGCTTACTCTTTCCTTTTCTTCTCTTTCTTTACTTTTTCTTTGTTTTTTAAATTTTTGTGACAATATCTTACTACAAAGCCCTGGCTGGCCTAGACTTTGTGATTTTCTTGACTTAGCTTCTCAGTGTTTGGATTCCATCCATATCTAAAATTGTTGTAACATATATTTGTCCACTAGCTGCATTCAATATGATATCCTCATAATGTCTGCCATCTAGTCCTAACCCAAATCTCCATTCTTCAAAGTTCTAAGAGATCTCTAATTTGATTTAAAGGTCATCCAAAAATTTGGTACTGAAAACAAGCCACCTAGACTGGGATAGAGAAGTCATGTATCTTGAGAAGAACCTACCATTACCAGAAAGCTGTTATTTCCAACTACATTCTAAATATTTTTCTCTATATACACAAATAAGTGTAATTCCTTTCCCTTTTCAAAGAAACTTCTCTTTGTAGCAATTGGAGATCATTACAGAAAATCATAGCTGATCAAAATGCAGAGAACCAATGTTTCCATGGTACCCAGTCCTGCTGGCACATCTATCACAATTCCTGTACTTGAGTTTTGAATACCATCGTACAACAGCAGGTAGAAATAATGTAAGAGGCAAAGGAATAGAAAATGTGCTGTGAGATTTTATTTACTAGAGATAAAAGAGAAACTACATCCTTGAAATCTCACCAATATGGCTGCCTAGATATGACTAGAATGATGGTGACAGTAATTGAGGGCTACGATTGACATGCTAAAAAAGAAGGGGAAAAAACTCACTGGACTCCATCCTTAGACAATGAACTATAGGTATCAGGTGAATGCTGAGAGCAAGAGAAATGGTTTTCCCAAGGAAAGAATGTCTTAGTTGGTTATCCAGTACCAATTAATCAACCTTAGATTAGACATATCTTTATTTTCTTAAAAAAAAAATTATTCTGTTTGACCTATATCTCAGACACATTGCTAGCTTGTTCTTTCATCTTAATTCAACACATTTCCATTCATATACCTGGATATGTGGCCTATGGCCTGTGGCTCACCTGCATTCCTACATGCTTCTTCTTTGGCAGCTATATGGAGTCTGTCCAGTTCTGCCCTCCTCATACATGCATCTCAATTTCCCAACCTACCTATGGCGCCTCACCATGGCTAAAACTGTTTCTTTATTTAAAGAATGATTTTCACCACATACAGATGAACATTCTCACCTCAACTCCTTTTTTCTGTCTAATCAAAAAAGAATGTTTTTATTTTAATATTGCAATATTACATGTAACAAAACAGCTATTTAGTAAGAATTACAATTATAATATCTAGTCTATTTGTATTTTACAAAAGTAAGGAAAATATTTTATTATCTACCTTATTCTTTTGTGTTAAAGTTTCATATCTAATATACCTTTCAAAATATCTAATAAAAACTATACCTATAGTTCTCAAATATTCAACTACATAAAAAACTACAGAAGGTTATAATATTACCCAAGTAAATAGGAAGTGCAAACAAATTCTAAAATCTAGAAATTACAGAGATTACAGCTGTCTGCCTGGACAGTCACTCAAGTTTATCTTGTAATTTTGGGGCATTCATCTTCAGCCTATAGGATACTTTTCAGTGACTCAGGAAATCTGGGATATTCTGCCAGTCTCTTCTCCCTGTGTCCTGAAGGATGCCTGGCAATTTTCTCTGCAAAGCAGGAATGTTAAGAACCATGTTGGCTTGTTCTGCCAAAGTTCAGACGTCTCTTTCCTATGGAAGCTGCTTGTCCAGTTTATAATGCATACAAAAAAGAAGATAATTAGAGATTCATAATAAAACAGATTAAGATGGAGAAAAACTGTTGAACAGGTTAAAATGTATGTGAAAAAGAATATATAGACAGGGATAAAAAAGAAAAGGGGTACAGAAAGCCCTTAAAAAATAGAGAAATAAAATATAAAAAGCTATATAAAAATGGCAAATATACAAGGAGTCTGGATTATGGTTATTATTGTGTTTTCTTTTAATTTTTTAACTTGTAATGAGCTAACTGCAGAAAGACAATTGATTGCAAAGGCTGCTAAGTTAAACAAATCTATATATTTTAAAGGATATGCTGCTTTGGAAAAGAGTTTCTCCTTTTGTTTTCATAGAAGATGAAAACCTGTGAATTGTTTACAGGCAAAAATGGTTTTATCTGCCAAGGCCACCTGAAAATTTTCTGATGGGATGATCAGCTTCCAGGATGCCAGTTAAGATGATCCCGCCTCAGGACCCTATGAGATTGCCAATGCCCCTTCATCTGCAGGAAGTAGTAAATGAAAGAGAGCTATGACCAAATTCCAAAACATTGCTTATAAATGTTTGTTTTCATTATAAATGGTTAGTGGTCATAGTAAATCTCTTTCTAAGAAAGGGGGGATATTATATAGAAATGATTTAAAAAGATAGATGAATTTTGATTTATTGATACAAGTTTAAGGTCAATTTTGTTATGCTGTATGCATTTTTCTACTTTTGTTTAAAGTATGATATTCATGTAATTCATTTAAAATTGTAATTTGTAATTAAGAAATGAAGATTAATAGTCATCTATGACAACCAAACTTATTTTTATATTAGTTAGGTTTTTGTATGTATACAAAGATATATTTCAATTAGATAGATAATATTAAAACACTTCAAAGATCTACAGGATATGGTTTTGAAAATATTTTAAGAACTTAGACTTTTTTGGAAAGTGAGACAGGTCTGCTCCTGGTAGCACCAATGTACTTCAAGAGAATGATGGATATCGAAGAAACTTCATTTGGAATTTACTTTGTGGCAAGAGTTAGCCACTGGACAAGAAAATGTTCTTATACAGACACATCTTCTAAAAGACTTGTTAAAATTTTAATGTGTTCACTTTGAAAAAGTGATGATAATAGTTTCCTTAGTAAATTAGTATACACTTTTAAAATGTGATCCAGTTTCAAACTGAGTGGAAGAAAATTTGTAAAGATTTAAGTAAAACACTCATTTTTGAAATATCTATATTTTTTCTAGAAAACAAACTTAAAGTAAGTAGTGAGATCTTCATATTTTTTAATCTTGATTGTGATTTTATTGAGTTTCTACACAAATTTATAAGATTTATTAAATTATAGAATTTAAATATGTGTTTTGCTTTCTTTTATGTCAATTTATTTCCCTGCAGCTCAGGCTAGCCTAGAAATCACTTTCTAACCAGGCTGTCCTTGAACTCATGGCAATTCTTCTGCTTCAGATGATAAGGACTCTCAAGTATCTTTCACACAATGGATTTTTTTCTAGAGTAATTTACAAGTTTAAAAGCACTATAATAATTTTATATATACTGAAACAATTGGTATTTAACCCAATGATAAAAACCAGATAATTTAATGTTATATTGTGATCACTAAATAAGAATACTTTTTAAATATAAAACTGTAAGAAGTGATTAAAAGAAGTTTCCTCTCACTGAGAATTCAATGATGGATGACTCACCACATAACATGAAATAATTCCTAGAAATCATCAGCTTGACTTCACTTCCTGATTCAAGCCCATGCATTCATTTCATGTTTTGTGAGAGACTTAGTACATCGTTTATGTAACAGTTCTTAAGAACCACTAAGAAATTTAGAATGTCTCTTCTATGATTGTGACTGGAGGAAACACACCATCTTAAATGTAAACAGCACTCTACAGGCTACAGAGCTCAAAACTCACATGCTATAAAACACTTCAGCACACTTTATGCCTTAAATAAGTGTATAAAAATTATTATAGTGGTTTTATGTTAATAGAATCAAGAAATATTTCATTTTTGAGATATTAGATTTTAACTAATAAATTTACATTTTCTACATGAATCTATGTTTATTTTTTCCTGGTAATTCTATTTTTATATATGAAGAGTGGATGTGAGCCACTTACTTTAAATGGTACAATGTAATCATATCAGGAAAATCATGAAGTCTCATCTCCATATGTGGCAGTTTACTCAGAGGAGCAGTATTTCATTTTCTTAAAAGCTTTCCCTGCATGAACATTAAGAAGTGCCTGTCTTTCTTTCATTTACATAGACTGTGAATTATGATCAATATCTTGTAAATATCTTCCTATAAATTATGCTTGCTTCTTTCTAAATTCTTTAATTTAGAAATACTATTGTTTGCTTAACACTTGGTTTTGTTAATAAAGTGGAGATTTAGAAATTATGTCTAAATACTTTTCAAATTATATATATATATAACATACATATATATATAGAGAGAGAGATAGGGAGAGATAGTTTATATATTTATATATGGGCTTAGAAGAAGTAATGGGAAGGGGGAAATAATAGAATTACACTATAATTTCAAAAACATTATAAAAATGGATATGATATAATAAATTTGTTTTTTTTGCTACCTGAAACAGATATTAATATGTTTTTATATCATTTACTGTAAGACAATTCTTATAGCTACTGTTTTGCCAGTTTCTAATTAATACATTGGAAATTTCTGCAGCTTTTTAAAGGCAGGACCCTTGCTTCTTAGAAATCTTCATTGTGTTCTTTCCTTTTTCTATTTCTATGTTTTCTCACATTTATTTATACATATGGGAATATTTTGTATAAAATCAAACATTATTTTAGTACCATTAGTGCATAAAATTCTCTGATAAATACTCTTGAACATATACACAAAGAATGTTCGATCATCTGACCAGGGCAATTGCTCAAGTATGCTCAGTGCAGCATTATTTGTAATAGTCTGATTGGAAAATAATCTAGAAGTCCCTCAACTGAGGCACAAATGAATAAAATGTGGTGCATTTACACAATAGAGTATTACTCAGCTGTTAAAAATAACGACAGGAGGAAACCTGAAGGCAAATTGATAGAACTAGAAAAAGACATACTGATAGAGGTTAACACAGACCTAGAAATACAGACATGGTATGTATTCACTCATAAGTAAATATTAGTTGTAAAATAAAGGATAATTATGCTATAATCCCCATACCCAGAGAGACTAGGTAACAAGAATGGTTCATTGGGGCCTGGGGTGTCAGGGGGATACCCAGATCTCCCTTGGAAAAGAAAATAGAAGAGATTTTGTTACTGGGCTGAGGGTGAGGAGGGATGGAAACATGACGGTGGGGTGGGGAAGCACAGAAGAAGGTGCTGAGGGTGACTGACTACCAGGGGTGGCATTTCAAGACTGGGTAGAAGCCTGGTGCAGGGGAATCTCCTAGGAGTCTAACAGGAGGATACCAGCTTAGATTCCAGGCAATAGAGGATAGATAGCCTGAACTGGCCTTCTCCTGTAACCAGATTGTTGCCTGTCCCAAGTGCCATCAGAGGGATGCCATCCAGCAACTGATGAAGGCAGATTCAGAGACCCACAGTCAAACATTAAGTGAAGACAAAGAATCCTGCAAGGAGGAGGAGGAGAAAGGAGTGCAGGAGCCAAATGGATCAAGGATATCACAGGAAGGCTCAGACAATCAGCCTGGGCTTATAGGGGCCTTGCAGAGACTAATCAACAGCCATGGAACCTGCATGACACAGACCTAAGCATTCTGCAAATATGTTACAATTGTGGAGCTTGGTCCTTTGTTGAACTACTGACAGCAGGAGCAGGGGCCATGTCTCTGACTCTTTCACTGGCATTTGTGCTCCTAGTCCTCATACTGGGCCACTTTGCCCAGCCATGCAGGAGTTTACTGTAACTTGATATGCCATGTTTTAGTGATATTCATAGGACCTGACCTTTCCTAGATGGAGAGAGAGAGGACTGAATTGCGGGCCGGTTAGGGGGAAGAACTGGGAGGGGAGGACAGGAAAACAGATGCAGCCAGGGTGTAAAATATATGAACAATAATAAAAAAATCTCTGGCAGTTCCATAAATAGAAGTATAGGTCAATAAAAGAGAATTTCTTATACATTTGAAATTCCGCTGAATAATGTTCTGTATAATAAAATACTAACTTGCTGAGTGCTCAAATGAATTTTTCATGTTAAAAAAATGATATTTGCTTTGATCTGTTGAAATTAAAATATAAACCACATGAAGGTGTATTTTTAATTTATAAGAATTTAAATGAAAAATGAAATAAATTAAAACAACCTAGAGGTCAGTTTTGCTTTTGTAGGTTAAGATGAATATGTATCAATAAATATTCCTTCAAAAATATTCTATTAATGTAATAATCTTCTACTTTGATATTAAGAATAATCAAAGAAGATATATAAATTCATATCTAGCCCATGTCTTTGGGAAGAATGTGAGATGTAAAGAACAAAAATACTTTTAAGAACTATAGAAAAAAACTACTTTTAAAATATACTCATTGTACATGATATTGCACATACATTAAGAATGCTAAGACAGTGGTAGGGTAACAGAAAAAAGAAGTTTAACTTAGTGAAATCATAACTGACTTAACAGAACAGGACTGGCAATGATAGCAACTCTGTAGCATACACTAAGAAGAAGATATTAAATGAGTAAACAGAAAGACTTAGGTTGCATTTTCACCATAATAAAAAAAACATTCATTTGAAAGAAATGACATGTTTAACTTTTTATCTCTGAGAGTATACTATGTTATTTTTACATTTATTGCATAGTTATATTTATATATATGACATATTTATCTCATACACATATATGTGTATATACCACTCAACTCATAGATGTAATATATACCTATCACACATACATATATATCATATATACACATGTATATAACTATTTGCTAATAATAAAAACTTTATTAACAGGAAGATAAAAATAATAATTCTTTAGAATTTTTCAAATAGTTTAATTCTTGATAAATATACGCAAATAATAAAACAGAAAAAACAAAATGTAGAGATATCATTTTCAAGTACTTTATGCTATTTTAAAATAGTAAAATTTAAACATAACTCCTTTCCAGCTCACACACAATTCTCTTATACACACAATTTTCCATTTCTCGCGTCCACATCTTTTCCTGTTTCATCTTGTTCTTTCACACTTATTTTCAAAGTTTTATACTCAATGAGTTGTGCTCATGCCTATAATTACAAAAAGCTCTCACAAAAAATTCAGCTCCAATTTTTCTCTTCCCTGACCCTCTCCTTATCCTTCACTACACTGCATTTTATGGCAATTTTCTTGGAGGTTACTGTCATTTAGTATCCAATGCCACAGGGGGTGTGGATCACAATTGCCTTAAAATTGTTGTTGAAGGCCGTTATTTACTCAAGGCTTCTGACTCTTCTGAGGGCTGCACCATGAAATCTGCTTGGTGGAAATTTTCATCTCTGAGGAGAGTTTGAAAAATGTATATTTCAAGACCCATTTTCTAAATAGTTTATGCTCTTTATACCCTATCTAGGAATCCTTGTATCTCCCTCAAAATTTGAAATTTATATTGCTGAGTGCTATACATAATTGAAAAATTATAGCTTTTAAGTGGAGCATATGATTAAAAATTTGAAGTTTACAAAAGATTACTTAGTTCAATAATTTTATAATCAATTTCTCCCTCTTTTTGGTGATTTTTATCTTTAAAGGAGCAAGGAGTGAGGCTACTCTCAATTAAAAGTTAATTTCATGAACTGTGTTTTCTTCTAAAATTTGAAATTTCCTACCATAAATATAAAATATCATTTCAAACTATTTTTTAAAAAAGTCTAAGCCTATGTGATATGGGATTGCTTTCTGTACACTGTGAATTACCATTGGATAATATAGGAACCTGTTTAGCCTATGGAGAAGCAGCTTAGAAGCAGGCAGAAATTCCAAGCATAGATACAGGAGGAGGGTACAGTCAGGGGACACTCTGCAAGCTGCTGCCCAAGAGAGCAAGATGTAAAAGGTAAGCCATGAGTCACGTGACAAGACATAGATTAATAGAAATGAATTAAATTGTAAGGGCTAACTGATAATGAGCCTGAGCCACAATTATAATTCAGGATATTAGACAATGCCCTAAAGTTGTCAAATCAATTATGCTTATCTCAATATCAGCTATTATTTAATTCCATTAGATAAGTCAATCTGTAGGTATGCATCAACTGATAGAGACAGGTACCTTCTATTTACCTGTTAGTTTCATCATTAAGATGTATGTCAACTTGATGGAATGAGATACAATTTTTTCTTTATATATATATACATATACATATATTTATTTATTATTTGGTGTTTTTACATCATGCACCCTATCAAACTCAGTTATCAGACCTCTCAGAATCATGTCCACTCTTATAATCTCTCCATTTCCAAAATCACCCACTCATGCTGCTCATTTACTTACTGGAGCATAATTAAACTCCCTGTGGCCAGACCCTTAAAGAAAATAAGTTTTTTCTCATGGATACCTCTGCCAGAGGCCATCAATGTAAAAGTGAGGCATTGTGTCAATTCTCTCTAGCCTTGAGTTCTTGTGTACAATGACATCTCTCTCTTTTATTTTTTTTAAAGTCCACTAATGGGTGAGTACATCCCCTGCTTCTCTTTCTGGGATAGTGATACCTCACTCAGGAAGATATTCTCCATATCCATCCACTTGCCTGCAAATTTTAGGATATCATTTTTTCTTACTGCTGAGTAGTATTCCATTGTGTAGATGTACCACAGCTTGTTAATTCATTCTTCAGTTGAGGAGCATCTAGGTTTTTTTCCAAGTTCTTGCTATTATGAATAATGCTGCTGTCATAATGGCTAAGATTAAAAACACATATGACTGACTATGCTGGAAAGGATGGGGAGCAAGAAGAACACTCCTTCATTGTTGATGGGAGTGTAAGCTTGTTCAGTCATTTTAGAATGCAGCATGGCAGTTTCTCAAAAAACTGGGAATCAATCTCCCCAAGGATCGAGCAATACCACTCTTAGGCATATACGCTAAAGACACAAATTCGCACCTCAAAAGCATTAGCTGAGCTGCATTCATAGCAGCATTATTCATAATAGCAAGATACAATTTCAAAGTAGAACAGAAAAATGACTGTTTTTCTGTAAATCTCATTTGCTAATAAAATATTACCTCAACTGGTAAAGCTTAGTGCCAAGAAATATTACCACATCTTATTCTAAGGGAAATCTCATGCCTATATTTGTATTCCTTCATATTATTGTCAGATAATGCTATTCACACTAAGGTTAGAATATTATTTTTTCTCTTCTAGGTATGGATTTTGACAAATTTTAAACAGGTATTGTTAAGAGTAAAAACCTATATACGGATTATATCCTACATGTCTAAGCATTGTGATCTTAATGTTTCATTAGTAAATAAGGCATAATTTTTAGAGAATACATAAAATATAAAATATAGAAAATTAAATTACATTCATGTACATAAAATAAACACCTTTTTATTGTGTTCTGATAGTGTCAACATTGTAATTTATAATTCTACTAACAAAAGCAACTATTAATCTTTAACGTTATCTTACGAAATAATCTTCTCATATTTTATTGTGTCGATGCCCTTTTGGATATGAAATACATATGAAAAGCACATCATGATTTTGCCTTTTAGATTTTGTTTTTCCAGATCTGTGAAACACTGTAACTGTACAAACTCCAATCATCCTTTGAGAGACAAATCTGAAATATAGGTTTTCAGGTAGAATTTCATATATTGTCAGGTCCTTGGTTTTGTTTCATCTCTTTTCTGATCATGTTATATGTTTATTTTAGAAATGTTCTTCTGTTAAAACATATAGAAGAACAAAATACTTTAAAATATGTAATAAGAGACAATAGAAACAAATATAATACTTTTAACTAAGGCATTATTAAGCCAAAAATGCAACAGCTACAAACACGAAATTTAAACAGATCAATGAATGCCTGTAGTGGAACTTTTTTGGTCCAAATTAAATAGTGAGAAGAAATAACTTACAAATTCTCAAGTCAATTTAAATTTTTATTTATTCATTTAGTTATAGTAATTCTGCTTCTAATGAACATGATGGTTTTTATTTATTTTTATTTTTTAATATTTATTTTTATTTTATGTGAATTGGTGTTTTCCCTGCATGTATTACTGTGTAAGGGTGTCAGATCTTGGAATTACAGACAGTGTTAACTGCCATGTGTATGCTGAGAATTGAACTCAGGTCCTCCAGAGGAACAGTCAGTGCTCTTAAACGCTGAGTCATCTCTCCAGCCCCATGATGATTTTTAAAACTACGAGATACTTTCATTTTAAGAGGTACATATTGTCTATCATAATTGTTTCTATTTAACTTTATGATATAGAAATGTTCATACTTTCAAAAAGCAATCAGAATAGTACTACAAGTTTTCTCATTCAAGCTTAACTGTTACCTTTATATAAAAGGCATTTGCTTGATTCCCCCAGTGAATTCATTACATCCAGACACTGTAACTATCAACAGATATTTATTACATATTTCTAAATGTGATTAACATAAACACAATAACTATAGTGCTATTTTCACATTGAAAGAGCATTCAGATTTACTAATTTAAAAAAATCACTGAAAATCATTTTTCTTCATACAATATATTCTAACTACAGGTTCTCTTCCCCCAACTCCTCCCAGTTCTTCCCTAACTTCCCACTGCCTTTCTGTCTCTCCTTACAAATCATGCAGTCAGCTAAGGGATAATAATAAAATGCAACAAAAGCAAATAATTTGGGATAAAACAAAACAAACAAACAAGAAAAAGGGCTAAAGATATTTTAACTTACAGGCACATGAAAGAATGTATCTTTGCTACTTTCTCCTCCAATAAATTCAAATTTGGGGTTTTATCTTGAGTACTTTAATCTACTTGGAATTGTACTTTGTGTAGTGTAAGGCATGAGAGTGTAGGCTCATTCATCTACAAGTAGCTTTCAGTTTGATTTGTTCCAGTTATTGAAGGTGTTATCTGTTCACCTACGTGTATTTTTTGATTCTTCACTAAGATAAGGTTGTAAGGATTCCTGGCATTCCCTAGTTTAGCCTACTTAGCTCAGATGGGATGCACCTTGCACGGAGGCACGCCCCTGGGTGTGGCTACATAAACCCTGCAGCACTGCCTAAGGAAGCACCTCCCTGGACCCATGACACATACACATCCATGCCCCTTCCCTTAAAAGCAGCTGAGAGCGTGTGTGTGATCATGTGTGTGATCTGGTCCTTTTTCTGCTCTATCCCCTGACTTCTTTCTCGCTCTTCTCTTTCTTTCTTCTTTCTTTCTTTTTTGGTCAGAATATGCTGTTCATAACATGATAGTTGTGTAGTATAATTTTAAATTGTGGATAGTGATATCTCTAGCAGTGTTTTTATTGGTCAGTGTTGTTTTTAGTTTCTTGGGTATTTTGATTTTCTAATTGAATTATTAGATGTATATGGCCTAACCAATTAAAGTAAGCCTAAAACAACCAGAATGACAGAAGCAATAATTAAAAATCTCTCATAAAAAATAAATGCCTCACCTCAAAAGGATTTGATGCAGAATTCCATCACATCTTAAAAAAATAAATAGTACTCCTCAAATCATTGCTTAAAAATAGAAAAGAAAATACTACTTTCAAATTTTTTATGAAGTCTGATACTAAATAGATAAAATATTTAAAAAAATAAGCCAAATCTTACTGATGAATGTAGTTGCATAAATACTCAATATAATAACTTCAAACTGAATTTTAAAACAAACAATTCTCCATCATGATTAAGTCAACATCATCCTAGATATGCAGGGGTGGTTCAGCATTTGTAAGATATAAATGTAACTTACACCTCCACATAAATACACTTAATGACAGAAACTATATGATCATATCATTAGATGAATAAATGCTTTCACAAACTCTATTACGTCCTTCATGGAAAGTGGGATATAAGGGACATATTTGAACACAATAAAAGCTACTTCAACCTCACAGCCAACATTTTGGTGAAGAAAAAAAAAACTAAGCATTTACACTAAAAACAGGTACAAATAATGAATATGGTGATGCCAACAATTTCTGTACCCATATCCAGTGGCTGGAGTCCTGTGTAAAGTAGTAAGACAACGGAATGAGATGATGAGAATAAAGTAAGGCCAGGAAAAGGACAAAATGACTTTAATGCAGATGATAAGATTCTACTCAAAACGACACTAATTCCACTAGAAAATTCCTACAGATAATAAGTACATTCAACAAAATAGTGTGATACAAAAATGACACACAAAATTCCTTCCTACATGCCACCAAAAATACAAATAAATAAACATAGACAGAAAAAGAAATAGAGAAATGGTCCTATTCACAATAGCCTTTAAAATGATCTATGAAGAAATCTAACCAAGAAAGTGAAAGATATTGTGCAGTGAAAACTTTAAGACATTCAAGAAATAAATTAAGGAAGATATCAATACATGGAAAGTCTTCCCATGATTATGGATTTATTAAATTAATACTTGAAAAGATCACCCTACAAACTCAAGCTACAGAATAAATGAAATCACCAGTTCATTCCTGGATCATAATTAAACCTAGTCTACACTTGGCAATTGCCACTAATATTGACACTCTTAACTTTTTCTCCTCCTTCCTGCTTTCTTTCTCATTCCTCTGTTACTCTTCTTCCTTCCTATCGTGGCTCTTCTTCATATGTAAATTACACATTACTGGCTTTTTTATGTGTTTTCAGTCTTGTGAGTCATGTTTTCTTACTGACTTCATCAGCTTGGTAATTTCCACGATGCTCCTCTGTCCTCCACATACCTTAAACACCATTACATCGATCGAGAAGCTTCTTCAGACATTTGATACTAAAGGATATTTTAAGAAAGATGCTTTTGTTGTTCCAAATGAAATTGAGTATTGTTCTTTCAAGGTCTGAAAAATATTGTGTTGGGATTTCAATGGTCAGTGCATTCCTTTGATGGGCAAAGGAATTTGTAGATTTCCTTTGGTAGAATTGTCATTTTTACTATGTTGATCCTTGAAATAACAGGAAAGCCAGAATTGCCAAAACAATTTTGCTCAACAAAAGAACCTCAGGAGCCATAACCATCCCTGACTTCAAGTTATACTATAGAGCTACCTTAATAAAAACAGCCTGGTACTGGCATTAAAACAGACTTGTGGACTAATGGAATAGAATTGAGGATCCAGACATTAACCTAAAAACCTATGAACACCTGATCTTCGACAAAAAGGTCCAAAATATTCAATGGAAAAAAGATATTATCTTTAACAAATGGTGTTGGCATAGCTGGATGGTAGTGTGTAGAAAAATACAAATAGATCAAAGCTTGTCACCCTGCACAAAACTCAAATCCATGTGGATCAAAGACCTCAACATAAACCCAGCCACTTTGAACTTGATAGAAAAGAAAGTGAGAAATACACTTCTACGAAATGACACAGGCTACTACTTCCTAAATATGAACACTAGTGGCACAGACACTAAGATTAACAGTCAATAAGAGGGATCTCCTGAAGCTGAGAAGCTTCTGCAAAGCTAAGGACATTGTCAATAGGACTAAATGACAGCCTACAGAATGAAAAAAGATTTTCACCTACCCTATAAGTGATATAGGACTGATCTCTAAGATATAGAGCCCAAAACCTTGAATAACCAAATCAAAAAATGGGGTTCAGAACTAAAAAGGAAATTCTCAGCAGAAGAATTACTAATGGCTGGAAGGCACTTGAAAAAGTGCTCAGCTTCTTTAGCCATCAGAGAAATGCAAATCAAAACAACTTTGAGATACCACCTGACACCTGTCAAATTGGCTATGATAAAAGACACAGAGGACAGCCTATGCTGAAGAGGATGCAGAGCAAGGGGAACACTCCTCCATTGTTGGAGGGAGTGTAAGTTTGTTCAGCCACTTTGGAATGCAGTATGGAGGTTTCTCAGAAAATTGAGTATCAATCTCCCCAATGACCCAGCAATACCACTTCTGGGTGTATACTCTAAAGATGCACAGTCACATTCTAAGGGCATTGGCTCAACAATGTTCACAGCAGCATTATTCACAATAGCAAGAACCTGGAAATAACCTTGATGCTCCTCAACTGAAGAATGAATTAACAAACTGTGGTCCATCTACACAATCGAGTACTACTTAGTAGAAGGAAAAAATGCTATCTTAAAATTTGTAAGCAAATGGATGGATTTGGAGAATATCCTCCTGAGCGAGGTATCAAAAACCTAGAAAGATAAACAGGGGATGTACTCATTCATTAGTGGATTCTAAACAAACAAACAAACAAACAAAAAAAGCCAAGCATGCCCAAGCTGCAAACCACAACCACTAAACAGCTTGGGATCGGAAACACCTTTTTCTGACCCCTTGGATCCCACTTCCCCTAGAGGAGCAACTGACTCAGTCTTGATGTTGGGGGGAGAAAAGTGGATTTGCCAGGAGTAGAGGCTAAACTAAGCAATATTGGGACCTTGGGATCTTGAGATCACCTGCCGGCGGGGGGGGGGGGGGGATATTGGGGG
>PVIH01008423.1:53052-63994 GCA_004025045.1 Sigmodon hispidus | reverse complement strand
ATGTTCTTTATCTGGCATACTATCCAAATTCTTTCTCCTAAGGTAATAATGACATCATAATTCTGAGGAATCCTGAATTCAGTTTAGCAGCTAGAGGGCAACACTGTGGATACTCAGGTTTGTATTATTTCAACATAGGTAACCTTCAGAATATTTCATTTGTTTCCTTGTGGTGACAAATGCAATGATTATGCCAGATTCTAAAGGCTCTAATGCTTTTGTATAAACTATTACATTATCTGAAAACTGAACCCTTCAGGAAGAGAAAACACTAATAGAAATGATTAAGCACTGAAGAAGACATTGCTCAAAGTAGATTTGTGTCCTGGAGAAATGTTGATATCAAGATGGGCCTTCTAGTTTGATTTTCCTCTGCATAAAACAAGTACATTTGAAAACTTACACTGCATTGTCAAGGCTAAGATCCATAGATTTGGATCATGTACTTTGTGTAAATTACTGACACTATTGAAATTGATGTTGGATGCTCCTAACATTTTCTTTCATTATTGGCAAGGTCTGCATCTATTAGAACTACCCACTGCATTTTCAGAATATTCACCCATTCTGGCTCTCCAACATTGGACTGTGACAGTCATCTGTGCAATAAATCATATTTCAGGCTTGTTATTTATTCCTGTCTTGACAAAATATCTATGCACTTACTCTTGAATTTTCTTTCTCATCCCATAAGACCACATGCTAAGACTAGGGAGAAACCAGAAGTGACTTTTGAACTACAGAGTTACCAGAAAGCATCCTTTCTTTACCTTAATGGAACTTAATTAGGAATGCCATGAAGCTCTGCAAATTGTTCAGATACTAGTGAATTCCATTTGAGCTTACACAGCTTGTATTCAAAATTTACATTTTACAATTTTGTACTCATTTGATTTGGAAAAGATGAGAGAAAACATTAAAGTATGCTTAGGGAGTATCTTCGGGTGTTACGTTGGATGGATCTAATTAACAGCTGGTCAATCTGCATGTTTCACCTCGGATGTATATCCAAACTGCACACAAATAAATCATTTTTTATATTTCAAGAACAAGCAAAAGTATGGTTACATAAAGGAAATGTTTTAGGCCAAGGCTCATATATTTTTCCAATTGACATTCCTTTTGGCATAACTACATGGCTTTTCCAATGTGTATGATAGGGAGCAAAGAATGTGATGTGTCTTTTACAAAGTCACACAAAGTATGAACTGCAATCTTGTTTCTGGAAAGGAAATTCATGACTATCATCTTACATAGTAGAAATTTTAAGAAGAGAGTAGTTTAGACAGAGCAGGACTATAGAAATCACAAAAAGGGAACATAGAATGCCTCACTCAAATCTAAAGCTATGTTTTCATGAATCAGACAACAGATCAGAAACAGACAGACTGTCAGAAATTCACCGACACTGAAATAGTATCTGAAATAGAGAAGGAACAGGATATATGGATTTAAGTCTGTTGATACTGTATACAGTTGGAGATCTCAATGAATTCATAGACTGCTGAAAATAAGTTTGAGTAAGTGGAGGAAATAACAGTGAATTAAGACTCAACTGAAATAACAAAATTATTATGAATACACCTTACAATTCCTGGTGTTTGGCGGCCCAAAACACTTTGGAGTACATAAACCAAGCATAGAATATTATGTATTTTAATCACAAATAATTTTACTGCTGAATCTACTAGACAGTAAAATTTCCATTTGTTAAGCCATGGTTAACTGCAATAGAAAGGTTGTTGTTTGCTTCTAGTAGAGATCCAGTATGTGTATATGAGAAATCAGTGGGAGGGAGAGGGAGGAACAGTACAAAAGTGATAATGATTGGACAGTAATTCTTAAAGCTATTCCCAGGCAAAAATCCATCCTCACAAATATACCTTTTATTACACTGAAATAATTTAACATAAAGCAGTACCTCTCACCGTTCAGGCTGATCAGGTAGGTTTGTGCTAAGATGCCTGTGGATGTCACTAAACAGAAACTGGGTATGACCACCTTCTTAAAGCTCAGGGAAATCTGTGTAATAAGAGCAGAATGTGAAACCTGGTAATTTTATATATCATCATTTAAATGCCACTTTCTAGAATTTGCCTTTCTGGTCGATTTAAAAAACTGATTTCTTTAAGGTAATGGATATTGAGTCAAAGATAAAAAAAGAGGGTTCAATTTGTTAGTGATTATTATCACAATTACTGTAACAAAATATAAGCTAATATTCTTTTAAATCAATTGTGTTATCACTCTTCAGACTTGAACATCAACATGAAAGAAAAAAGGTATCAGTATTTATTCATTTATACAGGATATCATTGAGTCCTGGATAATTTTAGACATATTTACATTTACATCTAGATCTTCAGAGTTCCATTCAAAATCATAGTGAATTATGTGTTTCTACTATAGAAGGAAGTTGTAGGTAATCATTTAAAAACTATTTTAAATTTATTTGTCTCAATCTCTAATTATTTGACAGTTTATCAGTGTACTCATTGTTAGATTTATAAAAACACTAAGATAAATTTTATGTTATTATTTTGGTTTTCAGTATTTCATAGGTTATGGCATAGATATTTTTACATGTTGCTGAGCTTATATATAAGCACTTTAACCAGAAAATTACCCAAGACAGCCATGCCATTCTGTGTACTATTGGAAAAATCTATGAGTAGCTCATAAACCCAATGTGGCAATCTGACTGTCTTAGAGAATGGGCCATCATGCAGATTTAAGATCTAATAAATCTCTTACATAAAAAATTTAAATTTGTATAAATATGTATGCAATGCCTTTTAAGCTTTCTCCATGCACTATATATAATAATATAAACCAGGATCAAATGCATATATTGTTTTTTAAAATTTATTGATACTCACTATTTTCCAATATATTTTTTATTAAAACATTTGCTACAACCAAATTCTAATAAAATAGCTTGTTGACTTCCTCAAAGAACTAACTCTTTGATTCATTGATTCTTTGTATTGTTCTCTTTGTTTTAATTGCATTGATTTCAGCCCTAAGTTTGATTATTTGATCTTGTCTACTCTTAGGTGAGTTTGTTTCTAGCTGTTCTAAAGCCTTCAGCAGTGTTGTTAGGTCTCTGGTTTGAGATTTCTCTAGGTTTTTCATATAAGCATCTAGTGCTATCAATTTTCCTCTTAGCACTGCTTTCATTGTGTACCATAAATTTAGATATGTTGTGGATTCATTTTCAATGAATTCTAGGAAGTCTTTGATTTATTTAATTTCATCCTTTACCCAGAGATGGTTCAGGTGAGAGATGTTCAATTCCATGAATTTGTAGGCTTTCTGTGACTTTTGCTGTTGTTGAACAAACAATAAAACTTTAGACTAGGGTGGTCTGATATGATACAAGGAGTTATTCCCATTTCTTTGTTTCTATTGATGTTTGCTTTATGCCTGAGTATTTAGTCAGTTTTAGAGAAGGTTCCAAGAGGTGCTGAGAAATAGGTATATTCCTTAGTGTTTGGGTGGAAAGTTCTTAACATATATATATATGTTAAGTCCATTTGGATCATAACATTTGTAATCATATCCCTATATCTCTGTTGAGTTTTTATCTGATACACCTATCCATTGATGAGAGTAGGATATTGAATAGTCTCTCACTATTAATGTATGAGGTTTGATGTGAGTTTTAAGTTTAGTAGTGTTTCTTTTACATTTGTAGGTGCTCTTGTGTTAGGGGCATAAATGTTCAGGATTGATACTTTATCTTGGTGCATTTTTCCTTGGATGAATAAGAAATGCCCATCCTGGTCTCTTTTGATTCATTTTAGTTTGAAGTCTATTTTGTTAGATAGCAGGATGGCTATACCAGCTTGTTTCTTAGGACTATTTGATTGAAAAATCTTTTCCTAACCCTTTACTTTGGGCCTGTATCTGTCCTTGAAGTTGAGGTGTGTCTCTTGTATGCAGCAGAAGGATGGCTTCTGGATTTGTATCCAACATGTTAGTGTGTGTCTTTTTAGAGATGAATTAAGTCTATTGATATTAAGGGATATTATTCATAATAGCCACAGCCTGGAAACAACCGAGATGCCCCTCAACTGAAGAATGGATTAACAAACTGTGGTATATTTACACAGTGAAGTACTACTCAGCAGAAAAAAAAAACAGACATTTGCAGGCACATTGATGGATTTGCAGAGTATTGTTCAGAGTGAGGTAACAGAGGCCCCAAAAGGTAGATATGGTATGTACTTACTCATAGTGCATTTTACACAAAAAGCAAATAATATCCAGGCTGCAAACCACAACCCCTGAACAGCTTGGAATCAGAAGGAACTTAAGAGAGACGTCCAGGGTTCCCCCCTGGGAAGAGAAAATGGGAAAGATCTCCTAAGTAAATTGGGATTATAATGGGTAGCAATTAAGGAGAGGTGAGAACAAATCATGAGAGAAGGAGATGGTTGAGTGAGAGGAGCAACAAAGAAAAAAAAAGAGATGGGTATCTTGATAGAGTAAGCCACTATGGGCTTTGAGAGAGGCTAAGTGCTAGGGAAACCTCCAGCAACCCACAGGATGTCCCTGGCTAGGACTCCAACCAATAGTGGAGGGGTGCCTAAACAGAACTTTCCCTATAATCAGATAAATGACCACCCTGATTGTCATTATAGAATCTTCATTCAGAAATGAATATAAGTGGAAGCAAAGATCCATAGTTAAGCACCAGGTTGAGCTCCTGGTTCAGCTGAAGAGAGAGAGAGAGAAGTGTGTATATGAGCAAAGGGATCATGATCATTAGGAGGAGACCCACAAAGATGGCTGCCTATTGGGAACACACTGTATCAGAAACAGCCACTGTAAAACCTTCAGGGAAAGGAACTATACCCTTCAAATGTAGATGGCTGTTTTTTTGAGCCTTTTGGAGTAGAATACTGTGTTCCTGTGCATGAACTGGCATCTTGGAGCCCATTCCCTACAGAGAAACACCTAACTCAGCCTTAATACTGGGATGAGGGACCTACCTCTACTGGATATGCTAGACTGGACTGACCCACCTTGGGACTCCTTGCCCTCCTTGGGGACTGAATAGGGGACTGGTGGAGGAGGCAGAGGAAGGACTGGGAGGGACTCAGTGGAACTGGGAGGAGAGAAGGGAGGGCAAGAAGGGGTATACATGGGAAAAAACCTTTTAAAATAAATTTTGAAAATGAGGAAAAAATGTAAATTAAAATTGAATTCACCTTATGCCCTCAGAAATGTTAGATTTACTGTCCAATGCTAACTTATATTTGTCAAGAAAGTCTTACTCTTCTACAACATTGTACCATGCACTACAAAGCAAAATTTGCCCATAACAATATCACTTAGTTATGATTAAGACAGAGTTCTCAGAAACATTTTTTTCAATCATAGTTTTATTAGCACATTTTAATGTGAAAAACTAGACTAAGCCATTCTAAATTTGAAGGAAATATTTTGAACAGTGAATTTCAATTTTTTTCTTAGACTTCTCTGTCTATAAAGGTAATAATTAGCTGTGTATAAGATAGGTAGACTAATATTTTATGATAGTTTTCTCTACAATTAGAAATGACATTTTAATTATTACAGTAATTTTCCTCTTGTTTTTGTTTTATTATTTAATTTACTTTCAGTATGTGAAATAACACATAATTACACATTGCAGAGTGTAACATAGCAATAGTCACATCTGCATACTCCTGCACACTAGCCATTGACCCAGGGAAAACTACTTAGCCTCTCCAATATGTGTGATGTCAGTTATGCATTTGGAGCATAATTAACTGAAATGTCACTGTCATTTACAAAAAAAAGAAAAGACAATGACATGGGGAAGATGGCATCAGATCATGTGCTTTGTTGACATTCTTATATTGAGGATATGACTTTAGCTGGAAAGTCTAGATTCATCTCCACAAATCTGTTGATACACACAGAAAAGTCAGTGCTGGGCCTCTCTTCTGGCCTCTCTTGATGAACTTTTAAAACATCTTCCAGCATTGTAAACTCACAATACACATAAGATTCCTGTTTTATTCACTTATTAGTCCAGTTATTTGAAATTTATTTTAATTCCTTTGTCTGCATATGCTGTCAGTTGCTGAACCTGACAGTTCTTGTTCTGCTAACTCTAATATGACAACATCTATATTCATAGTTATTAAAAAATATGGCTCAAAATAATTTTGCTACACGTACTGCAATGGCTTTTGGAATTACTCTTGTCCACCAGGTTGTTTCATTCTTGAATTTTGTCTTCTAAGGCTTGCCAAAATTAAGACTTTACTTCTAAAGACATTAGTAAGTAAATTCCCTCTTCCTTTGCCCCACCACCAAGACAGCCTTAGTGCCTGCATTTGTTTACACATTTGCTTTCTATGCTGTGGCCTCAAACTGCTTCCTTATCTTCAATTTTCATTTCATCACTCTGCGAATAGGTAACAAGGAACAGTCTATAGTACTGTATATGCTAGGGCTTCTTCCATTTCTGTTTGTACTCCTGACAGACATTGATGGCAATGTTGTCACCATAGAACAAAAGTAATAAAATCTATTAAGGGGAAGAGAATTCTGTATTTCAGATGGATCTGAGGGAGGATCTCTCTATAGCAAAGATTTGAGCTGAGCTGAGATCTGAATCAGAAGAAGCTGATTATGAGAAGGCTGGCTAAATGCCACAACAGAAGATATAAAAAAGCAGAAACATTACTCCTGGTTTTTTTAGCATGTTTTAGCTGTATCATCAGTGATTATGATGATTACATCACTAGCTGTGATGATTGCAACACTGATTATCATCACTGATAGTTTTCTCACCTTGAGATCCCCTTTAAACTCATTCTTTATATCTTGATTCAAATGCAATTTTCATGCTTTATTTCCCTTCTGAACACTTTCATGGGATTCTGACTATATTCTATTTCTACATATGGCTATTTATATTGGCGGTATCATTTTTCTTGCTAAGGTATCATTTGTATTATTAGTACATGTCTGCATAAACTATATGTTTCCTAAGGACATGGAAAGCAATTTAAAACTTCCAAGAGAGAGAAAATTAGTCTTTCCTAAAGATAAACCTCCTAAATGGCTATCTAATCCTAGCTGGTCAACCACAAAAAAGCAAACATACAAACTATATTAAATAAATTGATGAATTTTATTTATATATTTATTCACATATATAAGTAACAATGATAATTAGAGAATAAAACAAGCTATAAGTTTGAAAAGAAATGGGAGTGGGACATGGCAGGGATTGGAATGAGGAAGGAAGAAAATGATTGGATTATATTTTTATTAAAAATAATTCATTCAGAAAGACAAGTAAACAGATTTTTCCTACAATGTGTGATGCAATATCTTGTACACAGTAGATACATACAAATATTTGTGAAACTTAAAAATATATACACATTTGTTTGTAAGTACACACTGTAACTTATTGAAGTTTAGTATTGCACATAGACTGCCAGTCTCTAGTAGAATATGTTCAATTTACTCTAGAAATATATGTCACTCTTGGTATTCTCAGTATTTGCAATTGCACATGCCATATTTTTTTCTGAATTTACCTTTTACCCTCAGCTACCAATCCCAGCCTCTACGTTGTTTCCAAGGGCATAGCATCTTGCTATATGCTATGACAGCCTAAACATAGATCTTTTAGGAATCCTGTCTTTCCTTATTTCTCTGCTAAAATAAAAATAAGGCCTATTTTATGTGTGTCTCTGGCCACATACTTATACTTTTATTGTAGTAAAAGACACACTATGATAGCATGTATGGGTTTTTTTTGTATTTATTGTGCCTAATGTGCTACACAATTCTCAGGTAGGAGAAATATTTTATTCTCTATGTTCCATAGGATACCTTAGATCTTTGCTTGTAATAATCATTCCTTAAGTATCTGTGAAAGAATAAATGAATTATACAAGTATAACTCAGACAAGAACTTTTTTTTTTCTTATGTACTGCCTTCCTGATACCTAAAATGTTGGTTGGGGATCAGATTGACACTCAATAATTTTTTGTTTGTTTCTTTTAAGATGTGTAGTATTTGGAACTCAATGAGTAAACTACATTAATATTTACAAAAGTTTATTACATTAATGTTATTGTTTATAATAATGAAAGATATTTGTGACATACACAACTGTTTGGGAAGAGGACATTGATACAGATGGGAAGAAGATGGGCAAAGAGAGGGAGATGTTAATCAAAATTTATTGTATACAAATAATATTGTTAAAGAACAACATACACTTAAATAAAAGCATTAGTATCTGATGCTCTCATTTTTTTCATCTGGTGATTTGTTCTAATGAAAATTATATAAGTGTGGCTAGTATAAAGTGACCCAGCAATACCACTTCTGGGTGTATACCCTAAAGATACACAGTCACACTCCAAAGACGTTAGCTCAACTATGTTCATAGCAGCATTATTTGTAATAGCAAGAACCTGGAAACAACCTAGATGCCCCTCAACTGAAGAATGGAGTAACAAACTGTGGTACATCTACACAGTGGAGTACTACTCAGCAGTAAGAAAAAATGATATCCTAAAATATATAGGCAAATGAATCGATTTGGAGAATATCCTCCTGAGCGAGATATCACAAACCCAGAAAGATAAGCAGGGGATATACTAACTCATTAGTGGACTCTAAACAAACAAACAAACAAGAAAAAAGCAAAGTGTGCCCAAGCTGAAAACCACAACCACTGAACAGCTTGGGATCAGAAACTCCTTGGACTGACTCCTTGGATCCCACTCCTTCCAGAGGAACATCTGACTCAGTCTTGAGGTTGGGGGCAGGAAACTGGATCTACAAGGAGTGGAGATTAAGCTAAGCAATATTGGGACAGTGGAACCTTGGGACTGCCTGCCTCCTGCCCAGGGTGGGGGATAAGGAGTTGTGGAGAACAGAGAATGACATGATGTGGTGGGAGGGGGAAGAGACCTTTAACAAGGATATACAAGGATAGAAAGTGTGACTTCTTTGTTCATAATAATAATAAAAATAAAGTGCTATTTGGAACAATTTTCAAATTATAAGGCATATAGAAACCATCTTTTTAAGACATTACACTCAATCTAGAACTTTCCATTTGTGTCTCATCAGTTGGATTTTATCTACATTAATTATCCAGCAATTCTTTCATCCATATAAGTAATTTTTCATTTTTGGTGTTCCTATAAGCCCCATTTTACATTAAATTCCAAATGACAATTTATACTTGTTGTAAAATTCTTTGTTCCAACAACCTCTTATCTCTTTCCTATCACTATCACCCTTCCCTCCTCTCTATCTGTGCTTTTCACAGATTAATGGCTTTTAGTTTTACTTGGTGACCCATTTAGTTTATCCAGAGCCATCTATGTGACCACTGGATTGGTAATATACATTGGAAAACGATTGAGTCACAGGCAGATGCATCAGTGAAGTCTGTAACTATCCTTTTTACAGAATCTTGTGTTGTAAAATGTTCTAGTGTAGGGCATGGTTTGCCTTTGCACAACTTGCCGGAACATTCTATTGCAGCTTATGCTAATTAGGCATCGAGTAGTGACCAATCCAATGTGCTTATGCTAATTAGGCATTGAGAAAGGACCTATCTGATGCGATCCTCAAATATGTTAATGAGCCATTATTTTGGGCCAATCACCAGCCACATGCTAATGAGTATTACTTTGAACCAATCACCAGCCATATGTTAATGAGGCATTTTGATGGGCACCAATCACGCGCCAGGCTTCCCTATATAAGCAGGCTGAATCTCAGGCTCGGGCTCTTCTTTCCACCATTTCTCAACTGAGCTGTACTCCATTAAAGTGTGATCCGAGAAGAATCGTGTGTGTGTGTGTGTGTGTGTGTGTGTGTGTGTGGTGACTCGTCATTCTGCAGGCCAGAAGCGGCTTGCCGCAAGTGGTGCCGAAACCCGGGAATCTTCGCGCCTTCACAGAGAAGACCGATTCAGAACCCGACACACGGAGTGGACCTTCAGTGAGGTTGCTGCAGAAGAATCTGAAGGAGATTCAGAACTACAGTAATCAGGAGGGTTAACCGGTAAGTCTCACAGGAAAATAGTGAGACCTGCGTTAAGCAGGAAAACTCTGCTTGTAGAAAAAAGCAGAGAATGGGGCTTCTGTTGATGAGCGGATCTAACCTGTTGGTAGTTTGAGGTTGTTTAGGATATAAAGGGTTTTAAATAGGAAAGGATATTGGTGTAAGTTTCTCTCACCCAATTGTCACAGCTTTGAAAGAGCTGTTGAAGAAGTAAAGGTGTGAGCATTAAATTAAGGTAGGAATTAAAGGTTATATAAGGATGAGGTTTTTAACCTCATGTCCAATTTTTTTTAGCTCTTAATGAGCTGCTTCATTAAGGTTTGTTTCTGAATCTGCTCTGCTTGCTAACAGTGGGAGAGATAGATGGGTTAAAAGCAGTCAAGAGGGGCAGAGTCAGCAATTACAATTTGTTTCCCCTACTGCGCCTATTGCCCCCCTTCCATATTGCCAGCCTAGTGAGGGTATCTGTTCTAAGCCACCAGACAACACAAAAGTGTGGAAGAGAGTCCAGCGTGAGCATGTTGCTGGCTTTTCCAGTTTTTCAAGATAACCAGGGGCAAAGGTATCACGAGCTTTTAGATTTCTTTTTTCCTTCTTTATTTTGTATTTATCAAAAAAAACACAGTAAAAAAAAGAATTTAAAATGTGGAAGGGTTAACAATAACTATACAGAAGATAAGAATCATAAGCATGGCTTATCAAGGGTGGAAATACAAATAAGATTGCTACACCTATATTTTCTTTGTGTTCATCTTTCCCTCTGAATTTTTTTTTCCATCCCTGTATATCCTTATTCAAGGTCTTTTCCCCCTCCCAACACATCTGGTCATTTTTTCCTCTGCAACTCCCCATCCCCTCCCTGGGCAGGGAGCA
>PVIH01008423.1:36644-52952 GCA_004025045.1 Sigmodon hispidus | reverse complement strand
GAGCTTTTAGATTTTAAGACAGTGAAATCCCTGGCAGAGTCTGTCCACACTTATGGCACTACTGCATCTTTTATAATAGCACAGGTTGAGGCATTGGGTAGATCTGCCATGACACCTAGTAACTGGAGTAGCTTAGCAAAACCATGTCTCAATCCTGGGCAATATTTAGACTGGAAGTCAATTGTGACTGATCTTGCACATAGTCAGGCCCAGGAGACTGCTGCCAATGGGTAGCCAGCATGGAGTGCAGATATGCTGTTAGGGCAAGGACAATGGATAAATAATCAGACAGCATATCCTATGGAAGTTTATAATCAAATAAACACCATCAATATGAAGGCTTGGCAAGCCCTCCCCAATAAGGGGAAGGTCTCAGGGAACCTAATTGAACTTTTAGGAGCTATTATTCAGAATGCACATGTTAGACCACAAAAGGTAGAAATTAGGACCAATTGTTTAAGGATTTTAAATGATTTTCAAAAATTGCTGGGGGATATAAATTGGATTCGGCTGTATTTGAAATAAACTCGCTTTGAGCTTTAACCCTTATTTGATATTTTAGAGGGAAATCCAGATCTTAATTCCCCACGTCAGCTAACCCCAGAGGCTCAGATAGCACTTCAAAAGGTAGAGCAAGCAATTACTAAGGCACAGTTGGTGTGCTGTGATAAATCCAAGTCCATTTGAATGTGTATCCTGCCCACTTTAGACTTTCCAACTGGTGTTCTTTGGCAAGAAGGGCCTCTACTATGGATTCATACTGAATCTACAGGGATGAGAACCTTGTCTCACTATCCATCTATGATGGCTGAGGTAGCGTTATTAGGCATTAAACAATCTATTGCATCTTTTGCCAAGACACCTGATCAACTTATAGTCCCTTATACAAAAGAACAAGTAGAGATATTGGCTGCCACTACCTCAGAATGGGCTATATTAGTTTGTGTCTTTTCTGGTACAATTGATAATCATTTGCCCAAGAGTGAACTTTTAAGATTCGTAGTTCAACAGCCTGTGGTGTTTCCTCGGATCACGAGGGAGCAACCATTGAGCAATGCCTTAACCATCTACACGGATGGGTCTAAGACTGGGAAGGGAGCCTACATGGTGCAAGGAGGCTCACCTGTAACTGTTGAGTGCTGTCCAAATGCTCCCCAAATAGTAGAATGTCAAGTAGTTTTAGAGGTTTTTAAATGTTTTCCTGAGTCTTTTAATTTGGTATCTGATTCATCATATGTGGTGAATGCTGAAATTGTTTTCTATATTAAACCCTCTAGTATGGTAGCCTCACTTTTAGCAGGAATAAGAGGTGAGATTTTGCATCGATCCAATCCCTTTTATATTACTCATATCTGAGCTCATTCTTTGTTGCCTGGTTCTATGGCAAAAGCCAATGAACAAGTTGATCTGGCAATGTGTGCTTTTGTGGCATTGGACTCTGAAACACAAGCGCAAGAGTTTCATAGCTTACACCATGTTTCATCTGCTGTTTTAAGAACTAAATTTAAAATTTCTAGGGAAATAGCTAGGAATATTGTGAAAAGCTGTTCTGCTTGTGTGCAATTCTTGCCTGCTCAAAAAATAGAGGTTAATCCCAGAGGCATTTTTCCATTTGAAATTTGGCAGATGGATGTTACCCATGTTCCATCCTTTGGAAAGCTTCAGTATGTGCATGTCTCTATTGATACATGTTCTGGAGTAATGCACGCTACACCTCTTTCTGGAGAAAGGGTTCACAATTATAATTACCCACTGCCTTGAAGCTTGGACAGCTTGGGGCAAGCCCGATACACTGAAAACCGACAACGGGCCAGCCTATACATCTAAGAGTTTTGCCTCATTTTGTCACAAAATGCAAGTGAAACATATCACAGGCCTGCCCTATAATCCAAAAGGGCAAGGGATAATAGAGTGAGCACATCGTACGCTCAAGGACTTCCTGCAAAACCAAAAAGGGGGAATAACAGAGAATTGCACCCCCAAACAAAGGCTCTCTCTTGCCTTATTCACTATAAATTTTCTAAATTTAAATGACAAAAATGAAACCATTGCCGAACATCATATGACGTCAGAACCCAACAATCAAGGCAAAATTATGTGGAAGGATGTACTTTCTAATCAATGGCAAGGCCCAGATTGTGTTATCGCTCGATCCAGGGGATCTTTATGTGTTTCTCCACAGAATCAGGAGCCAGTCTTGGTGCCATCAAGATTGACAAGATGTGTTGAGGACGACTCTAAGGATGATGCTGATATGGACACTCCTGACTGTCTTCCCCCTGATTCAGGTGGAAAGTGGGAATTGGTCTATGGAGGCCAAAAAGATGATCCTCAAGCAAAAGTTCCTGATTACACATCTGAATGGTACAAGATTGGAGCCTGTTACACATGGGGACTTTACTTCTTGGCTCACTTCTGCCTTTTCCTTTTTCAAGGAGTGGGTGGGAGTAGGAATTTTTGCAGCCTGCTGTTTATTTGGGATTGTTTTTTGCCTCTGGCTGGTTTGACATATTCTCATCAGAGCACGTGGAGAAAAGGTACTACTCACTCAGGCACTTTTGGCTGTTGATGCAGGGCACTCCCCTGCAGCCTGGCTCTCTGCCCTTAAGAACTTACAATGATTGCCCTTTCACAGAGAGGCTTTAGCTGCCATTGCACCTCTATAGGGAATCATTCTCCTCTGAGATGGCCTTTGCACCCTGCCGCCTTCATTGGCCTTGCACGCAGGAAGGCGTCTCGGGGATCCTGGCAGCAGGAAACAGCCTTTGAGCAGTGGGCACATCATGAGTTGAACACCTGTATGGGCTATATCCTGTTTGTGCCATTAGAAAACAAAAAAAAAGGGGGAGATGTAGGGCGCGGTTTGCCTTTGCACAACTTGCCGGAACATTCTATTGCCGCTTATGCTAATGAGGCATCGAGTAGTGACCAATCCAATGTGCTTATGCTAATTAGGCATTGAGAAAGGACCTATCCGATGCGATCCTCAAATATGTTAATGAGTCATTATTTTGGGCCAATCACCAGCCACATGCTAATGAGTATTACTTTGAACCAATCACCAGCTGTATATTAATGAGGCATTGTGATGGGCACCAATCACATGCCAGGCTTCCCTATATGAGCAGGCTGAATCTCAGGCTCGGGGTCTTCTATCCATCATTTCTCAACTGAGCTGTACTCCAATAAAGTGTGATCCGAGAAGAATCGTGTGTGTGGTTACTCGTTCTGCAGGCCAGAAGCAGCTCGCCACATTCTAGCCCAGACTTTCTGGGCCTGGACCAGAGGTTTAATCTCACTCTCAGTGCTGCTCTGCCTCAAATAATCACACACAGGCCTATATTACTTTTACGCTGATTGACCTAGAGCCCAGGCATATAATTTGCTATCTCCTTCATCTGAACCAATCCATCTTGTTCAGATGTGCAGCTCGGGGCCTTTTCTCATAGCAGCTTTTCAGCTTCTTTCCTCTGTGTCTGTTGCAGTCTCCTTGTTGTGTCTGTGGTGGCTCTCTCTGGTATCTCTCTGTCATCTGTGTCTGTTCTGAGATGTTCTTGAGTTTTCTTAGCTTGGTAGCCTTGCCAATACTTCCTTTTTGCCTTTGGCCAATCAGTTTTTTTATTAAATCCATAGGCGGGATAAATATTTATATTACCAGCATAATCCCACTACAATCTAGCCTGAAACAAATATCATACTGGTACAGATGCAATTAAGTCAATAGTTTTAAGATACAGTCAAATTTAGTTCTGTAAATTATCTTTGGAAAACTATGTTCGGTGCTTTGTGATGACCAAAATAAATCTCATTCCCATTACAAGGTCAGAGTTCTAATCAAATCAGAATAATATAATGACTATAGGATAGATTACATTACTATTGATTGGCAATAAAATAGTAAGTGCACTTTAAAAACATTACTCTTATAAGAACATTTAGATGTCAACTTAAAGTAAGTTAAGTGGAAAAAATATCACAAATATATCTGTATTCCATGTGGTGGTAGTGGAAATCCTTTACTAACACAGAAGGATTACTCGGTGTAGTTACAAATGTCAGTGACATGGGTGCTTTCATAGAGTGAGCTTTGGGTGTCACCATGGGAATGAAGAATGTACCTCTTGGGTTAACATCTGAGCTGAACAGTATATTTGTCCTGAGAATATATCTCAGCTTTTCAGGGATTTTGACTCCAATGTTCTTGGGTTCATCTAATATTTTTGTCTATGGTGAATAGTTTCTCCTTTGGCAATAACTGATCCTTCTTCCTCAAGCTCTACCTGCCCCCATGACCATCCATTTGGTACTCAACAAGCAAAATTCCCTCCCAACTGAGGGCTTATGGCTAAGGATGGAAACCTCCTCTGTCATCCTTGATAAGAATACCAACTGAATCTATTTTTCATAGAGGCCATAGATTCTGCATAAGTTTTATATCACACTTTGAGGATTACTTAAAGCTACCTTATCTTCCCAAGTTAAGTTCTGTAATTGCTTGAGGAAAAGAGGAAGAGGTTACTCACATTTCTAGAGTCACAGAAAAATTAACACCAACATGCTACAAATTTTGTGAAAATAAGTTAAACCTTGACATCACAATTTATAGAAATAATAGTTATAACCAAAACCAAAACACTAACCTCTAAGTAGTAACTTTAAAATAACAAGAACAAAAACAAAAACAATCCAAAGCAACCAAACGTAAAAAAGAGCAATTATAATACTCTCCAGTTTTTTATTTGACAATAAGCATTTAAAATGTATTTAGCATAATAATGAAAATACTTATAAAAACTATAATACTAAATATAGCTACATTTATTATATATCAATATTAATGACAGAAATTCTAAGCAAATGATTACTGGGATATGTATTTGGTATTGTTTTATGAAGTTAGGGTATGCAAAAGTAGCACAATCATTCATCCCTCTATCCAGAAGACACAGCTCAGATCCCAGCAAGCTTTAAGTCAGTTGAACATCTCTTATTCTCATGTCTCAAAGTTAACCAAATAACCTTAAAATGTGCCATTTTCCTAGGATGTGGAACAAGGAGTTTTATACTAAGAAACAGCAGCAATGAGATCCAATAAGAACAAAAAGAGGAATTTGCATTCAATAACATTAAAGACTCAGCACAATTTAAATTTAAAGGTAGAAAAAAAGTATATCCAACTCACTATGAATTTGTAAAAATAAAGTGAAGAAATTCACACACATATACACACATATACACAACATAAACATATGTTGAACCAAAAATTTAGAAAGTAATGACCACTCCTCTTAGGCAAATCAAAGAAAGCTAAAACACAGAGATTTTTAACTGGTCAGCATGCAGACAATAAGACAGTGTGGAATGCTAAGCTTTAAATGGGACTTCTATGTCACAATCGCCTCCCACAAGGCTCAGCGATCTTTGTCACCGCTAAATAGCTTCCAGAAAAAATATATGTGACAGTGGAAAAAGAGAACTTCTAGAAAAAAAATTGTCAGGTGTTACAAGGCTGTTGGAGACATGGACTTGGGTAGCAGAAAACACGCACAATATCAATATGGATGAGGGAGGATCTTATAAACTTCCATACCTAGTTGGGATGTTATTGACAATTGATGGATGCTAGGAATGGAAGAACGGCTGTTCTCTTCAAGGATACACTGGATAGGCTGTCTGTGCTCCAGTGAATGGCCCTAAGCACATACTGGCAATACTAATTAGCCTTAGAGGGCTTGAAAAGAGTATATGAAGTTGGGAAACGGAGTTCTTCAGGGACGGAGGAGTACATGATGGTGGATTTGACAAAAGACAAATAATGAAGATGGTGCTGTTATGTCCTCATTTAAGAATTTCCATTACTGCCAAGAAGGCTAGACACTTTGTAACATGCATGAGGATTTTATTGTTACATACAGGTTCCAAGGAACCCCAGGTCTCGTACAGCCAGCAGAAAGGCTAAGAACTCTGCTGCCCCTGATGGGCGGGGTCTTCAAAGAAAAACATAGTAAGCAAGATGGGACACACCTTGGCATTCCAGGATTGGACAAAAGGAGAAAGTTACAGCAGCTATTGGCTGAGTCCTCTGGCACAAATCCAACTTTTGAATCCTTTCACTGCTGGGTTCACTTGCAAACCTGGGCCCTGCTCTCAGACACCAAAGCTTCTCTGAAACTGAGCCCTGTCCTCAGATACCAATGTGCAGATGAATCCCTGAAACTGGGCCCCACCCTCCGGGTCCTCACACTGCCTAGATAGGACTTCCCCTATAAATAAATAAATGACCACCCTCAGTGTCATCATCACAGAATCACATCCAACAATGCATGGAGGTGGAGGCAAAGATCCATGGCTGAGGACTGGGCTGAGCTCCTGATCCAGCTGAGAGCAGGGGAGGAGAGTCTGTATGAGCAAGGGAATAGGGATCATGAGGAAAATTCCCCCAGTGGTGGCTGGCTGGAGCTCTGGGGAGCTCACTGAATCAAGAACAGCTACTGGGGAACCATCAGGGAAAGGAGCATGAGCAGGATGTGGAGCCTCAAGTGGTTGGATCAGACTGTGTTTCTGTGCTCCTTGGAGCCCATTCCCTTTAGAGGAACCTAATCCAGTCCTGACATTAGGATGAGGAAATCAAATTTGCCTGGAGTGGATGTGCCACACTGAGCAGACCCACTTTGGGACTTCTTGCCCTTTGGGAGGAGGGGATGTGAAGGGGGGGCTAAAGAGTGACTAGGAGGGATTCGGTGGAGGGAAGAGAGGGGAAGCAAAGAGATTCATAGATTAAAAAGACTTTAGCTTATAAAGAAAAAAAAGGATATATTTTGGCACGGTAATAAATAGTAGCCACAAGTGTGGTGGATGTCATCATTTGAAAATTAAGTGAGTAGCTTCATGTTAAAAGGATAATAGAAAGGAAATGGAAATATTCTGTATGATGTAATAATTAAACGTATTTTTGTCTTAGTTGCTGACTTAAAAAAAAAGAACATTATATGCTGTATGAAATTCTGAAATAATGATTTTTAAAGAAAGAAAAAATAACAAATGTTGATTAAAAGTAAAATAAAAAATAGGATTGATTGTTAAGAGCACATATTTTTCTTGTAGGGCTTTCAGGTTTAATTCCCAGGCTGCACATCATAGCTCACAACTGTCTATAACTCCCATTCTAGGGAATCTGATGCTTTTTCTGCTCCTCTCAGGTCAGCAGGAATCCATGTGGAATATATACGCAAAATTATAGATATAAAATAATAAATACATTTATAAATTAAAATGATAAATAAGAGTAAAAACAAACAAACACAAAGCAGAAAATAGAAAAGAAAGTCAGAGTATGATATGGAAGTTTCATTCTCAGTCAAAGCCAAAGTTCTGCTCTCTCACTAGGACCAGTTAGAATTTGTTCATAATAATAAACCTCATGAGTAACCAATGCTAATTTGAGACCACTAAATTAAGATAATGCGTAGATAGTATAGGACACTTCTTGTGTTGAATGTCTTCAGGAAAGGTACAGGACAAGGAACAAACAACCAGATAATCTCTCTATCACACTGAGTTTTCTCACCCAGAAGATTGTTTACATTCACAGGGAATGGAGGTTACAACGAATTTACAATTTTATTAGGTTTTCAGGAGAGCAGAGAGATGTACATAATGCACTCATAATATGACAAATTTTAACAATTCCAGAAATGTGTCAACTTTAGCTGTTATATAAAATAAGGTAACTGAACTTAGTAACACCAATTTTTATATACTTATTTTTAACAACCAAATGGTGCTATTCCATTCTATTTTCAAGGTTTGCCTTCTGATAGGCATTTAATTCAGACACTGCAACATATTTTTTTTTGGAGAGAAATTGTACTTACATAGAAATCTGATTTAATCATTGTAACACAAAAATGAAAAGACACATATCACTACAGGTAGAATCTGTACTTTTAAGTGGAAAACTTAAAATTGTTCAGAAATTAGAGAGCCAGAAGTAAATTCTGTGTACACATGTAATTCTCAGTATGTCTCAGAGCCTCAGGGTCAGTCCTAGGGGAGAAAGGTCCCTATGTTGTCATTTTCAATAGCATTTACACACTGTATAGGTCTAACCTTTGAAGATTTTTGTTTTTGATAAAAAGGAGAAAATAGACTTTAGAATACAAGTTCTATTTTTATTTCATGAGACTAGAGCAGACATATATTAAACAGTTATTCACCTCTATGTTTTAGAATTTCTAAAAATGTTCTCCATTTACTCTCCTTCACTTTACCTTAAATGTTCTCTGATGAAGTAATGTGTATTTGGCTTTGATATTTATTATCAAATGCAAAGTCACCTACTTTCTAACTTATCATAAGAATTTTGGATAGCTCCACACTATAGAAAAGGTGACAGTATATGAACAAAGTAAGCTAAGATGAGAACCACAGGAA
Source organism: Sigmodon hispidus (assembly GCA_004025045.1). Classification (NCBI taxonomy): domain Eukaryota; kingdom Metazoa; phylum Chordata; class Mammalia; order Rodentia; family Cricetidae; genus Sigmodon; species Sigmodon hispidus. Next base: position 44,519 of record PVIH01008423.1, on the reverse strand, counting down.
GCCAGCTGTTCCACAGCAAGAGGTCAGAACCCTGTTGTCAAGTGGAAGACAAACCTTGGAAATGCCATAATCTTTGGACTTTCAGCTGCCAAAGATGAAACTGTTTCTTTCCTCCATTTGAAAGGCAGGTCACTGACTTCTGTGGTCTTTTCCATAGAACATTTTACAACATCAAGAGTTCCAGGAATAGACTTTATGGTTTTCTACCAAGGAAACACTCTGATCTTCTAGAGAATATCTTCCATGAAGCAATTATCATCACTGATATAGAGTGGGAGGTTGCAGGTTGACTGGGGCAGACATAGAGAGCCAGTGCCTGTCTCTAGACTCCTAGAAACCCTAATTCTAATATCAGGAGTAATTTGGATTATGAGAAATATCAAGAGGTTCAGCTTCTACCTTAGAGAAGATATTATAAATGTACTATGCAGTACTCCTGACTATCATAAAAAATGGACTCCTTGCCAAGAAAGTAGTTTCTAAAACAAAATCCTTCTCAAATAATTTTATATTGTATTTGCTCATCTGAGACTGGAAGCTAGTTTGTTAGGAAAAACTTCAGTTGCATTTGACTTGAGCAACTTATTATTGAAAACCACTGTATACAATCCATCCAGACCTAAGAAGGAATCTATTACCCTTCACCAAAGATAACCTCTAAAATGAAGGCAACTTCCTCTTATAAAAAGCACAGAGCCATCTAGAAGACTTTTGCCACTTGTCATTTACTTTGTAATTTATCTATCTAGTGGTCCCTTTCTCCCCAGCCATGTGAATGCTAGTCAAATAGTCTCTTTTTTGGTCTCTTGTTTATTGTCATCCTAGACCATTTTGCATTGATAGCCCTTACTCATTCTGCTGTCGGGAACCTCATGTCATCAGAGCCATTGATAACCACTTGCAAATGAATGTGTCCCACTTGGGAAACAAACTACTCTTAAGAGTTCTTTGCATGCCTGGCTAATTCAGTCTGTAGAACATGAGACTCTTAATTTCAGGGTTGTGGGTTTGAGCTCCACTTTGGGCACCAGATATTATTGAGAGTAATAATCACTAGCATCTGATAAAGAAGGATTATGATTTATTAAGGACTCAAATGGGAACATTCACTGATAAAAAGAGAGAGTAAGCAGTTGTTCAGTTGCTGGGAAGGATGGACTTGTCTACACAGCTTCACTTAGAGGATCAGGTCCTCCATCCAAGAGCACATGTGCCCCTCCTTAAACTGCCCCCTGGTTACTCCCCTAATAGTGATGTCCCAAGTTCATAGGCGATTCTCAAATCTATGTTGGCCAAGAGGCCTTGTCTTTAGGTCAAGGTGTTAGTACCTGTTAACTACTACATTATGGTTTCCAGTTTAGTGTTTTATGAGAATTTTTTGTGTGTGTACCTTCTCTCGGGTTCTTTTTGTCTGTTTGTTTATTTTGTCCTATTCCAACATGTAAGCTTTTTAAAAATCTTATTGTATTTTATCATTACCCCTTAGAAGTCTGATTATTTTCTAATGATATCTCCCTGGAAACAGAGTTGCAGGTGCTAGGAATCAAATCTAGTTCTTCTGGATAAGCCAGTGCTCTTAGACATTGAGTCATCTTCAGTTTCCAGATTCCACAATTATGCATTGGCATGCCAAAAATTTTAGTTTTAGGTGATATTTTCCTTCCTAGACAAAATACAAACAATGTAGGTTTTGGAAGAACATTCAGTACATTCATGGGCTTGGCAAATGAGTTTATACCATTAAGAAGAGGCTAAGTTGAATCTCATTTTCTTCTGTATTGTCAAGCTACTGAAAAACCAATAGCAAAATAAAGTGGAGTAACAGTGGCTGACTGGCCTTCAGAAAACTAATAAATCCCCTATTCATTGTTTTCCATTGCTTGAAAATGAAATTTGATCTTTATATCCATGGTTATGGAGACTTCCACAAGAAGCAATAGAAGATTAATTATCTTTAGTGAAGAGCTTCTCAGATAGTCCATTCAGTAGGCTCTGAAGTCTGTTAGTGAAACTTTGCAACCACAATTGGAGATCGACCAGTTATTTCTCTTGGTCAAGGAATTCATTCCAAGTCTATATAATGAAGTTTTATAGCCAATATAAAAACTGAGTGGCTTAACAATTACATCCAATGACTAATAAAACCTGTTCTTGACTCAATAAATGCATATAGCTATTGTGTTCATATACCACTCCTCTGTTTCTGGAAATTGCCTTACTTTATATTTTGACTTCACTTTCTGCTACATAGAAGCATTGATGTATTTTATTGGTTGATCTTATGCTCTGTCTCACAGACAATGTTTCTCAGGGATAGATCTCTGGTTCATATTAGTTTTTTTTCCCCAGAAGTTTGAACCCAGATAGTTTTACTGAGTCTTCTAAAACAGAAAAACATGTAAACTTCACATTTGTTACAACCATGTTTTAAATCATGAGGAACTGACACACAAAATAAAAGGGAGGTGGTGTAAGATGAAAAGATACCATGAAATTCTGATATGTATGTTTATTTTCTTGTTGGATATTCTGCTGCATTACCTAAAGCCAACAGAATACACTAAAATTTATTTTCTATCTAAATTCTTTTGGGCTCTGTTTATGTTTTTTGAAATCAGAAGTTTTCTTAGTTATACTTACTGTGATTTCATTAAATGTTTGAAAATGAATAAGGCCAATACTCAACTATAGTCAGTAATTCTTTACCTCAATATTTCAAAGAGATATTCATTATTAAAAGATATTATGTTATTTAAAAGATTTAAGGACTTCAAAAGATTCAAAAATTTGAACAAAGTTAAAGTATTTATTTGCTTCAAAGAGACTTAATTCCTGTGTTCTCTGGGTGCCCCCTCAATGATCCCATTTGTCTTGCCTATACAAAATATGGGGTTTATTCCGCAGCATTACAAAATAATGACAATAAAGCTATCTATATGTGTTTTTCTGAGAGACTATAAAATAAATCATTTTCAACATTAATTTCACCATTTCATTCAATTTTTCTTAATGGAGTTCATGGCTAGAGACAAGAGCTAAAATTTATTTTTCAGACTTTTTTGGCACCCATTATAATGTGTTGTATATTATCAAAGACAATGGGAATGAGACAGAAAACTATATGAAAATAATTCAAAAAATGATTGACCTTGAAGTATACTCCAGTTACCCACCCCAAGGCATCATACTTGTGGGTCCCTGCAGAATTACCTCAAATACATGACTGCATAACAGTCTAAGGAGAATGTGTATGAGGCTGTGAGTCATGGTTTGCTTCCTTCCAGTTATGTGGTTTGAAGAGGACACAAGGCTGCTCATCTTCTCCATGCTCACCTCCAGAATGAGGATGCTACTGCTATTCTGTGAAGCCTGTGGCAAGAAGATGATTTCAATACTGGCACTGTGCAAACTAAGGGGTTGTTCTAGTCCCATCTTTATAAGCCTTCCAGTACTTTCAAGCAGTTATCAAAAAGGCTAAATCTACTAAATCTGCTTCTAGCTAAATCTAGCTTCTGAAATTATCAGGAATGGACAAACTCCATCATGATCTTGACCCATGTGCTCATATAATCTCTTTTCCCTCTCTTCAACTACGCTTTTACAGCTGTTTCCATCAGTTGCTGGATAGAAGTTCTGAGATGCCATTTAGGGTTGTCATCATTTGATTACAAGGGAAGGCCAACTTTGACAAAAGCTAACACTCCTTTATGATAAAAGCGCTGGAGAGATCAGGAATGCAGGGAGAATACCTAAATATAATAAAGGCAATTTAACAGAAGCCAACAGCCAGCATCAATCTTAATGGAGAAAAACCTCAAACCAATTACACTAAAATCAGGAACTAGACAAGGATGTCCTCTCTCCTCTTATCTATTCAATATAGTTTTCAAAGTTTTAGCTAAAGCAATAAGAGAATGAAAGGAGATTAAGGAGATACACATTGGAAAAGAAGTGAAACTATCTCCATTTGAAAATGATATGATTGTATACATAAGTGACCCACAAAATTCTTCCAAGGAACTTCTAGAGCCGATAAAAACCTTCAGCAATGTGGCAGGATACAAGATTAACTCAAAGAAATCAGTAGCCCTTCTATACACTAAAGATAGAAGAGTTGAAAAAGAAATAAGGGAAACATTACCCTTCATAATAGCTGCAAATAGTATTAAACACCTTGGAGTAACTATAACCAAAGAAGTAATGGACCTATTTGACAAAAAATTTAAATCACTGAAGAAAGAAATTGAAGAGGATATCAGAAAATGGAAAGCTCTCCCATGTTCCTGGATAGGTAGGATCAACATAATAAAAATGACAATTCTACCAAAAGCAATCTACAGATTCAATGCACTGCCCATCAAAATCCCAACACAATATTTTTTGGACTTTGAAAGAACAATACTCAATTTCATTTGGAATAACAGGAAAGCCAGGATTGCCAAAACAATTTTGCTCAACAAAAGAACATCAGGAGTCATCGCCATCCCTGACTTCCAGTTATAGTATAGAGCTACAGTAATAAAAACAGCCTGGTACTGGCATAAAAGCAGACTTGTAGATCAATGGAATAGAATTGAGGATCCGGGCATACACCCAAAAACCTATGAACACCTGATCTTTGACAAAGAGGCCCAAAATATTCAATGAAAAAAAGATAGTATCTTTAACAAGTGGTGTTGGCATAGCTGGATGGTAGTGTGTAGACAAATGCAAATTAGATTCAAGCCTGTAGCCCTGCACAAAACTCAAATCCAAGTGGATCAGTGACCTCAACATAAACCCAACCACTTTAAACTTGATAGAAAAGAAAGTGGGAAATACACTTCTACGATTTGGCACAGGCTACCTCTTCCTAAATATAACACCAGTGGCACAGACATTAAGATCAATAATCAATAAGTGGGATCTCCTGAAGCTGGGAAGCTTCTGTAAAGCCAAAGACACTGTCAATAGGGCAAAATGACAGCCTACAGAATGGGAAAAGATTCTCACCAACCCTACAAGTGATAGAGGACTGATCTCTAAGATATATAAAGAACTCAAGAATCTAGAGCCCAAAACTTTGAATAACCCAATCCAAAAAATGGGGTTCTTATCTAAAAAGGGAGTTCTCAGCAGAAGAATTATGAATGGCTGAAAGGCACCTGAAAAAGTGCTCATCATCTTTAGTCAACAGAGAAATGCAAATCAAAACAACTTTGAGATACCACCTGACACCTGTTAGATTGGCTAAGATAAAAGGCACAAATGACAGCCTATGCTGGAGAGGATGCTGAGCAAGGGGAACACTCCTCCATTGTTGGTGGGAGTGTAAGCTTGCTCAGCCACTCTGGAAAGCAGTATGGCGGTTTCTCAGAAAATTGAGAATCAATCTCCCCAAGGACCCAGCAATACCACTTTTGGGTGTATGTCCTAAAGATGCAGTGTCACACTCCAAAGGCATTAGCTCAACTATGTTCATAGCAGTGTTACTTGTAATAATAAGAACCTGGAAACAACCTAGATGTCCCTCAATTGAAGAATGGATTAACCAACTGTGGTACAACTACATAATGGAGTACTATTCAGCAGTAAGAAAAAATGATATCCTAAATTTGCAGACACATGGATGAATTTGAAGAATATCCTCCTGAGTGAGGTATCACAAACCCAGAAAGATAAGCAAGGGATGTACTCACTCATTAGTGGACTTTAAACAAACAAACAAACAAAAAACAAACAAGAAAAAGCAAACGAAATTCAGCAGTAATGGATTGAGGAATCATACTTATATGACCTCATCTTATCTAATCACATCTACAATCTTATCTTTAAAAATATTTTCCATTACAAATATGTATATATTAATATATTGTGTATATGCATATATGAAAAATAATCCAAAGCAAAACTGTGCTAATAATATACGTAAATTAAAAAAGAACAAAATTATACAAATCAAATTACTTTTGACAAATATTCCCTCAACTTTTAATGAATATTGATATTAGCATAACAATAGAAACCAGCTTTGATTCAAAAAATAAATCATATAGTCTTTCTTTTTAATTTTATGTTTATAGTAGATCAGACATTATATATTTTTCATTTTTTACTTGCAGAATATGTGTCCATTTCAAGTTTATGGGCCACAAAGTAAATAGCTTTCTTCTCCTTCCTATTTTTTCTTCCTTTTTCTCATAAAATTGTGAGTTATTTTCCCCATCTTCCTCAAAACAATCATTACAAACCTTATTTTACTTTATAGATTGGGTATCATTTCCAGCAAGCTAGCATGTTCCAGGAAGCAAATACACTGTCTCAAATAGGTGACAAAAAGTTGTTATTGTTTACACGACATGAACTACATTAAAAGGCAGTAATTATTTATTTACACGATGATTGTCTTTGGTTACTTTGAATTTTCAGAGGGATAAAGAAGCTTGAATGGTGCTCATGGGCATATTTACTTATAAAGTGGTAGTTTTACAATAGGTGTAAGCAGTGAAATTCACAGGGCAAAAGAGAAGAAGACTCAGTGAATTAATTGTTTGTGTGGATAACCTAGTTTGTTTCTGCAGAACCGAAGCAAACCCTTGTGCAATAGTACATTTGAAAACCTTACTTATGCTTCACTAGCTTCCAGAAGCCTGTAGTCACCTAACCTTAAAACAAACACTATATGTCTCAAACAAGATGGAACCTGTTTAAACTGACAGCTGAGGTTATTCTGTAACTTCCATATCTGTGCTGTAATATATCTCATAAATACACACACACGCACACACACACACACACATACACACACACACACACACACACGAAATTAAAATAAAAGCTGATATTTCCAGGTAAGTAACAATGGAGTAGCCACAATCAAGCTACCTGAGTACTCCTAGCTTTTATTTTGTTTATCTCACACCAGTTTATAACCTTGCCCTATAATTCTACCTCCTAATTCCAAAATGTCTGTTCTGCTTAGAATGTCATCTTGTTACAAAGACTCTTCAGGATCCCTTCTTTACTTTTAGTCTACTTTATATTTGTCCTTCACTGTAGCACAACATCAATCAGAGTAGGTATGCACTATCCTTTATTTTTTTTCTATGTACATTGTTTAAATATACCTATCCTCCAATCTGCTTGAAACATATTATCCCATGCAATGATTATTCTGAATGATATGCCTTTTCTCCACTATGTAAAAACTAGACATGATAGCCACTACTTCAAGCAAATTTCTATCATTTTGGTAGAAATTATTTGGTGATACTAAGTCTCTTCTATATGAGTTCACCACCATTTTTTAACTAATCCTATTGTACTATAAAGGTATGGAATAGATTAAATGTCAAATACTTATTCTATAATTTTGTTTCTACCTAAAATCTTAATAAAGAATCAAAACATTGATTATAAAGATGACAATATAGTTTTTTTTAAAAATTTAATGAGAAAACACGGCTGAAACATTGATCAAAGCATTGGTTTTAGAAATTTGGCCAACACAGAAATTACTATGAGAAAACAAATCATAAAACTCTGTCTTAATTTTGTACCATATTTTTTTGTTTTTTTTTTGACTCTGTAGCTTTATTTTTTTTCCTTCTTTATTTTGTATTTATCAAAAAAAAAAGTAAAAAGATTTTTTTAAAAAAAAATGTCGAAGAGTTAACAATAACTATACAGAGGATAACAATCATAAGCATGGCTTATCAAGGGTGGAAATGCAAATAAGATTACTACACATATATTTTCTTTGTGTTCAGCTTTCCCTCTGAATTTTTTTTTCCATCCCTGTATATCCTTATTGAAGGTCTCTTCCCCCTCCCACCACATCTGATCATTTTTCTTCTCTGCAACTCCCCATCCCCTCCCTTGGCAGGGAGCCGACAG
>PVIH01008423.1:0-36544 GCA_004025045.1 Sigmodon hispidus | reverse complement strand
GTGGGGTTCGAAGGGTCAGTCCAGGGTGTTTCTGATCCCAAGCTATTCAGTGGTTGTGGCTTGCTGCTTGGGCATGTTTGGCTTTTTTCTCTTGTTTGTTTGTTTTGAGACCACTAGTGAGTGAGTACATCCCCTGCTTATCTCTCTGAGTTTGTGATACTTCGCTCAGGAGGATATTCTCCAAATCCATCCATTTGCCTGTGAATTTTAGAATATCATTTTTTCTTACTGCCTAGTAGTATTCCATTGTGTAGATGTACCACAGTTTGTTCCTGAAAAAGTGCTCTTCATCTTTAGCCATCAGAGAAATGCAAATCAAAACAACTTTTGTACCATATTTTACAAAGTTGGTTAACATTTTGTCAACTTGAACCTTAAACATATTTTGCGTATTTTATAAAAATTCGTTATAAGGAATAAAAACAAAGTTTACACTCAAAAGAAACTAAGAGGACAGCAATGGAATGAATGTGCTCCTATAAGAGTATCAAGGTATATACTTTTATATCAAGGTATACTAATGCCCCATTGGGCATATTAGTTTGGTATGATTAGCTTTTATTGGTTTTTCAAAGGATTGAGATGGTTTTGAAGTTGAAGAAAGTCTAAGATACAATGATTATGTCATCAAAACCAGGGATTTCCACACATACCCACTTATGTCATAGATTACAAGAGCAGAGAATTGAAGCATCTTGGTCTTTATGCTTCTTAAGCAAGGCAGCACAAAGGAGGAACAGGAATATAGGATAACCCTCAGTCATGTATATCAGAATGATTATAAAGCTGTTCTTTTCCCCATTAGTTTTGGGACAAGAAAATATTGTGATCAGTGAGGTAGAATTTGGATTACAAGAAAGAGATGCTATCTTTTCATGAGCAGATAAAAGAATAAATCCATTGTTAACCTCAGAAACAAACTTCCCAATGATGGATAGAAACACACAGTATCCACAAACATTAGCTTATTATTAGGTGAAAAACTGGCTGGTCAGAATGAACATATCAGCACTATTTACATTTTTATTGCCAAAAAAAAGTAAAGAGGAATTTTAGTTTGTTAGTCATAATTTTGTTTTGATTAAGAAATTTAAAATTCTTAGCAATTCTAATGTTTATTAGATGACAGAAAGACATAGGGATTTTCTATGTATGATCAAAGTAACTTATTGTCCATTACACCTCTATTTACAGCAGTTGTCAACCTGTAGGTCAAGATTACTTTGAAGGTGGCATATCACATATCATTAATTATCAGATATTAACATTCAATTTATAACAGTAAGAAAGTTAAGGAATGGAGTAACAACTAGATAATTTATGTCTGGGAGTCTGCATAATATTAAGATCTGTATTAAAGAGACACAGTATTAGGAAGGTCAAGAACCACTGATTTAGAATGAAATTCAAAGATCTGGTTTGCTGTGAAGCTTAATTTTGCAAATTTACTTCTTGGAAATGTCTATTTAAAGGTTTTGTTTTTTCACATTTTGAATTCACATAAAAATAAAATCATAGTGAGATGAGAAATACAATTATGAAATTGAAAGGGACTGAAATTGACAATTATCACAACATCTATTTTATATTAGCTTAATTTTTAAACTATAGTGAGAAACTGAAGTGACAAATGGAAAACATGAAAGGCCTTAAATGTTTGCTTTAGACATAATAGATGCTCACAAAACAAAATGATTTAAATATTTTAATTTTCTAATATTCTTCTAGAACTAAGTTTCTATGTGGAATGGTTTACTCTTTACAAACACACACACACACCACAGTAAAGTGACAGGTAATTCACTTGGGATTATTTTTTAATCTGATTTTTGTTTATTTATATAAAAGTCAGAAATATCTTTGAATTGATGAAGTAAGTATTGTTTGAACATACTTATATTCCCCAGAGTAGTCAAGAGCCAAGTTATATGTTAATTCTAATTCCAATATGAGTTCAAATTTCTTCAGTATACTTTTTAAAATTTATTTTTAATCTAGTGGTTCTCAATCCATATGGGATGGAAGTAATTGTTTTGATTTGTATTTATTATGACAGAAGTGTATCAGTTGTTAAGACATAATGGCAAGACACCACAGTTGATGAGTTCTCTGAATCTAAATTAAGTGTGAGAAATATTTCCTATGTTCTTTAACGGTGCTTCTCAACCTGTGGGTCATTACCCGCTTGGGGACCACTTTTCAGATATCTTGTATGTCAGATATTTACACTATGATTCCTAAAAGTAGCAAAATTACAGTTAAAATTTAGCAGTAAAATAGTATTATGATTGTAGTTCATCACAACATGAGGAACTGTACTAAAAGGTCACGGCATTAGGAAGGTTAAGAACTACTGCAGAATTCTTATCTAAATCATCTACTCTGTTTTATTTATAGTTTATATGAATTCTTATTTACCTTTATGGGTGCATTGTTTATGATAATTCTTGTGACATCATGCATGATCTTTGCTTTTTGAAAAAACATATACCCATAACCTAGCAATATGTCTTCATTACAAAAGATGCAACCAAGTATTATTTAAAATAATAAGTGTATAAATGAATATGTGGCCTCTGCTTTATTAATAACTTTTTCAAATGAAAAGTGCTGTTTTGTTACTTATACCTAGTTGTTGAAACCCTCACACAATTAAGAAAATTGAGTAAGATATGCTCTGATTATAGCATTGACTCAGTTCAAAACAAAGGAAAACAAACTTTTGCTAGGTTTTAAACTAGTGGGGACTGGGATGTCTATTTTATGGAATGCTCTTAGACAGTAAAATGATAGCAAGGGAATTGGTTGTCATTACTTCACACTTATAAATCATTTCTAGAGAGGAGTTCTCTAGTAAAGATCTATCTATCCTTCATATAGGTCTTATAAACACTGGTTCAGGTGGTTTAACACATCTTATAAGGGATAGACTATGAAACTCAGTCCGATTTTAGTTTTTCCTTTAAGAAAGAGATTAATTTTTATAAATTTAATAATATGTTCCAGTTGTTTTTTCCCACAGCCTTATACCATTCAGCTGAGACTCTTTCCTAGCCTGCAAAGCCAGTAAGTACTTCATTTCTCACTAACTGTTTTTCAGAATCTTTATATAGCCCCAGGGTCTACAGCTTTCACAGTAATGCAATTTAAATGTGAGTTGCTTTTCACAGCCTGATGATTAGAAAAAAATGTGAAGTATAATGTACACTTTTCTAAATCATACTTCTACAAAAGAGCATGTCACAAAAACAAAGACACAAACAAATAACATCTCAAAAGTACTCAGGAATCATTATTTCATATAAGAGAGTCTGCCATGGATCCATCTCTCCTAGAAATGGCTGCATAAAAAAGATCAGAACAATGGAAATATCAAAAGACATGTTAAAGTGAAGGGGGGCATTTCAAGGAGTTTCACCCCTAGACAAATAACTACAGGCAAGTAATGAGTGCTGGGAGAGGGAGGATTAGCCTCTTTCAGAGAGGAGACACCCTATTGATTGTCCAATGCAGGGTGGTCAGCCCTTAAGCTGTACATACTCAGTTATCATACGAAAAATGCTTACATTCTAATCTGGTTAGGAAGACAGCGATATAAAGAATTTAGTTGAATTTGGTTATAAATTTTCATTTAGTTAATGATTCAGTATTGTAAATGTAAACTATTATTTCTATTTTTATTAAAACATCATAATAAGATTATGCTGTTGTAGATTACTTCAAGGCTGAAGACTACTTCTACCATATGGAGATGAAGCATACATGATTGTGAGCACATTCTGAAACATTGAGCAACTTTAAGTATTAATATTTTATTAAGGTGCTTATTTTGAAATTATATATAAGTGAGTATTCTGCAACACCGAGATTTGCATTACCAGTGATCTATGGTAAGTTCACTGCAAAGCTATTCATGTGTTGGTACCTTGTTGGTATCCAGGCACCTATTTTGTTAGCACTACCATAACCAGGCAATAAACTTGACAGTTTAACAAGGAGAAAGGTGTAGCTGTTCCATTTTTCTGAATTTTAGAAGTTGAATACAAGGTGTTAGCAAGTTTGATTTCTTCTTAGAGCTTATGGAAATTCTATTGCATGAGCATGTAGATGTTTCTGGAGTTATAATAGTTATTTTCATATTTATTTTCTTATTATATTAGCACTCAGACCTGTGACCTCCTGTGTGTGAGAATTGCTTATTTATAAGAATATAATTTTATTACGTTAAAGTTCATCCCCATTATCACATGTTAATATGACATTTAATTGATGTTCATATAATATCTGATTATAATTATTCAAGTAAGGACACATTTTGAGATACTGAGGATTAGGACTCTTAACATAAATTTGGCCCATAATACTTAACTGTATGTTATTTTCTTGCCTTGCATTGGCCATTTTATTCCCTGAGTCATGAAAGACAGTGATGCTCTCCCTTTACATAAAAGAAGAAACTTCAGGGACTAAGAAATTACTCAGAATCACAGACATGACAAATAAAAGATCCATTGTCCAAAAGGATCCAAATCCCATGTCCTCAGAATAACATTCTATAGCTTCTATACAAAATGTCACTTTCAAACAAATTTCACAGCAACATGTGTTTGACGGTAACAATATTTATTCTTAAGAACTCAGCTTTCATAATGCAAGTGTGATAGGGAAATATACAGTAATATGGCAAGATCAGGAAAGGAGATGGAGTAAAGACGACAAGTAGATTATTTACAAGAGAGGATTGCTACATATCCCACCAGGCTTTTGCTGATGACTTATCTGTTGCTCTGGGATACACAGTAAATGAAAAGTAATATTCAAAATTGGTTTTCCGAAGTCATAATTCACAAAGCCTTTTGAAAAGGAGACAAGTTCCCAAATGACCACTGCTTATAAACCCTCCTTGATCCACAGCACTTTATCATCACCCTTTAACTTCTAGGACTTAATTCATTTATTGATAGTAAAGGGTCTTGCATGAGAAAATAGGTAACACTATAGAGACTTTCCAAGCAGTAAATTTTAATACCAGCATGTAATATTTAGACATATCACAAATGTATATATTTGAACTCATCATAGTTCACATTATGCACATACAAATTTGACTTTGGTTGTGGAGAAGCAGGGATATACTGGTAACCTAACTCTTATTATTACACTAATTTTCTCAACATTGTCTCTCATTTATTTACTTACTAGGGACTCAAGTTGCAAATTAGCTAAGTAGTGTTCCTTCATATTTGTTGTTGGAAATCATCAAGAAAACTTGGTTCCCTGGACCTATGTCCAAAATTACTGAGAAAGATAATGGTTCAACTACTTACTTCAGAAATAAACCACAGCAAAAGCTTACTTATTAAAACTGATGACTTGCTTTCAAGACTCACTTAAATAGCCTGCCTCTGCTGTACCTACAGTCAAAACCTTAGTCTAATCCCAAAAGTAAAATTATGCCACTTTATAAACATAATGGTCAAGATACAGGATAATTAAAAGCAAAAATCCACTCTGGCACTCTGTGAATAAATCCTGCCCATTTAAAAAGTCATGTTTATTATTTCATGTTAAACTGTTCCTTTAATACAATATTGAAACAGTAATTTACTACCTGGATAAAATATAATTTAATACTCCAGAAAAAATTATAATGGAAAACAACACATTATCAAAATTGTACATTTCATTATTACTTAAAATAAGTTTTGCATTTTCATCATTTTTATTAGGACTTACTTCGTGATGAGATTGCTTTCTCTTTGTGGGAAAAGATAGTGTCATTCATATAGTGTACTTCACTGAGGAGATCTGGAAATAGGGACATAGCATATGGCCATATGCATTTTTGAAAGCATGAATGAGTGAGGAAGTGGATGAGTGAGTGAGTGGACTGTCTTGAAAATAAAATATTGAATGATGTAATTCATTGTTTAAAAAGAACACATTATTCCACATCAAACCCCATTAAATAATTGTTTCTCATAGTGAGCCCTGTGTTTCCTTGCCTTTTAGATCATATAATGTCCTTCCTAAATGTATATATTCCTTGAGCAGAACACTAACAGGCAGTCAGAAGAACAAACACACTTCTCACTGCAGCGGTAGGATATGTCATCATTTTTAGCTGAGAGTTTGGGAGAGTAGCAAAGAAAATAACAAGTTAATTTGCAAATAGAGTTAAATGAAACAATTCATTATGGGTCCATCTATTTATGAACAGATGTGTCACTTAAAATGTTCGTGGGACCACACAGTACAGCACAGGATAGAGGTTGCAAAACTGAACAGTGGCATATTTGAGAGAGATTAGAAATGCCTTCATCCCAAATGGGAAGCAATCGGGAACAGGTTTCAATTGTTCTAAGACTGAAAGTGTGCAGACCTCCATTCCATTGCTTTTCTGTTCCCTCATATATTTTCTTATTGAGTTTAACCTCAGAAAGCACCATTGTTAAACTGCTTCAATTACTATTTACTCTCTTCTGCATCCTTCCCTGTGCACCAGCACTGTGCTGGAACTCCAGTGTTTCTAGGGGCCTGTAAAACACTTTTTTTGCTTAGTGGACCGTGGGCACAAACACTAGTGCTTTTGACTCTCTAGGGTTGAATAAGAAGACCAGAATCTTTCTTAACCTTTACTTAAACTTATAAATTGGACTTGCCAAGTTATGCTGTGGAATCTCTAAGTAAATGGGTGGTCTTGCTGACGTGTACCATTAAAACAGTGCCAAACTGCTCCTCTGAGCCAGCTTCTTTGGAGTAACCTTCTTGTTGAAGAAAGTGTTTTAATCTCATCATGTCACCCTGTGTAATTAGTGCACTCACAGTACCAAGTGGACCTTTTAAAAGACGAGACGAAATGCTTAGGCGGCACCTTAGCCTCCTAAAAGAATGGATAACAGTGTTTCTCCTTACATCTCTCAATGCATTTAAAAACATTCTGTAACTGTTTCTCACACTATTCCCACAGGATTCCGAGGAGGTAACATGATCAGTCCTGGCACAACAGCACTGAGTTCTTTCACCAGCTGTAAAAGTATCTAAAGTGAGTCTGTGGTTATTTTTTAATAACATTTTAATTATTACAAAATTACAATACAAAAGGCAGAGATTGTGACATATTCCGTAGTGAAATGGAGAAAAATCCCAATAAATCCTTTATTTATCAATGCAGCAAAATGTTACGCAGCTAATATTTTCACAGCTACAGACCTATGCATTTTTCTCAGCAACTTGGGCTACTCATCTTTATTCATTTAATATATGATGAGCAAGTTATAAAATAAAACTTATTTTTGCTAAGACAATTTAATATGTGTAACATGATGCAATCCAGGTAATCTACTTTTAACTAATAGTCTGCAGCAATAGTTTGTAAATTTGTGTTTAAATAGGATTCTTCTTTATAATGTATCTCAAGAAGTAAATTATAGGCTTAAAGTATGTGTATGTTTGATAACTATTAACAGAGCATACATAAAGTAATGAAAATAATTATATTACAAGACAATTGGGAGGATATGGTAATCAACCCATCTCCTACCAATCTTGAATAAACCCATTGCTTTTAATCTAAAACTAGAGCAGAATGACATAAAATTATTTTAATGTCTATATATTCATGTTATAGGAAAATGATTGTGACTATTAACTTTCTGTTAGGTTCCAAGATCTAAATTCTTAGTTCATTAAAATAAATATCAGAATTAAGCTTTAAATCTCTTAATTAGCAACCATTATGCAAGATACTTACATTCAATCTACTTCATCTATCATTTTGTGTCAGTTTAGAGACTTTTCATAGTATTAAAAGTAAATCACTAGAATTTTAATGATGTTAAATACACTCACTATTTTAAAAGAATTAGTAGACATATGTTTTATAATTTTAATCTTAGGAATGTAAATTAATTCTATAATATTCAATTTTGTGTCAAAAAAACCTAAATTATTTAATCTGTGTTGCTTCTGTTTGCTTTTTCTTACTAAGAGATATATTTAAACGCATCTTGAGTATTTTCATCAAATCCATGGATCTGAATACAATATTCTGAAAATGACTTTGGATTTCCAGTCAATCTCTGTCCTGCATTATGAACTTATAATCATTGATTGAGCTAACGTAATTGCTGGCATGCCAGTGTTTATCTAAATTTCAACTAGAAAAAATTTAATGTTTCCTTTTCTGCATAAAAAATGTCATCTATTTACCAAATCTTCCTTGCCCAATCTATAATCTGCTAATTGATCATGAGCCAATATTTTTATTTATGTCATTTAATACTCAGCTTTGATATTTTCTTTTTTAAATTTAAAAAAGGTCTTTTCTCCCATGTATCCCCCTGATCACCCATCATTCCCTATTCCCAATCTCTCCCAGTCTGACTTCAGCCTTTCTTCCCCATCCTCAGATCACCAGCTCAGCATGGCACATCCACTACAGGCAAGTCTGATTTTCTCATCCCAATATGAAGGCTGGGTTAGGCACTCCTTTGCAGGGAATGGGCTCCAAGATGCCAGCCTATTTATAGGAACACAGTCTAATTCCACCCCTTGAGGCTCTACTCTTTGTCCTATGGTTCCCCAGAGACTGTAATTAATTCAGTGTGCTCTCCAGAGCTTCAGGCAGCCATCTCTTTAAGAATGATGGTCACTGCTTAAATTAGATTATTAGTTTATTCATTTACTAAGTGTCTCCTCCAAACATGCTCCAGAATATATATTACATATAAATAAGAACTTCTGTCTTCTGTATTTATGATAATAATTCATATTAGTGCTTCTTATATACATTCTCTCAAAATATATTATTTAAAAAATTAAGAATTGCATTTTTAATTTTTATTCTTTCTTTTGTTGTTATTTTTACTTTGAATTTCTTTTCTTAAATTTTTTAAATCTTTTTTTTATTATGAATAAAGTCACATTTTCTATCTGTGTATATCCTTGTTCAAGGTCCCTTCCCCCTCCCACCTCCTCCAGTCACTCTCCTCCACATCTCCCCATCTCCTCCCCACAAGGGCAGGAGGTTCCAAGATCCTGTATATATTCATACAAATATTAATAAAATTGTTTGTAACAAGTATTGATAATTTCTACTTTCATTTTTAGCTATTAATCATCCTTCACTTTTTATTTTTATAATAAAATCCTTAGCCCTCAATAGGTTATAGTTGGTGCATCACAGGAAACCTGTGGTGAGGAAGAAAGAACCTTCAGAAACAGGCTTAAAAACAGTGATGTTGGAGGCATCTGTACAGGACCATTTTTCTTGAGGTTGGTACATGGGAGGGTTGTGTCTTGTTTAACTTAGTCTTCTGGACTAATTGTTGGTACCTTAACTCTAAGTTACTATTATAGACAAATCAGCAGTGCTGAGAGGCTCTCTTGGGGATGGTGTGCTTGCCTAGCATTCATAAGGCCCTAGTTTGATCCCTTGCACTTAAATAAATATGTGAATAAATAAATGAGCAGAGAGATTCCTGGGCCAGGGGTGTAGATTATAAAGACAAGAGATGTTATCCTTCACAGTTCAGAGTGAGGAGAGGGGAGGGAAGAGTTGACCTGGTGAGAACAGACATCAGGTTTCACGTATGACAATGGAGGTGCCAAGAACACCCCCCCAAATGCTAGTTCCCATGATCACCTGATAACTTGTTAGTATCTGGTTTCTGTGGCAGTCCTTGAGGAAGAAAATGTGTTGATGTCTGCATGGTCAGAGCTCTACGTCTTACTACAAAACAATAAACTGGATGGTTTATGATGAAAAAAATAATGTATTCAGTATTGATCTCAGTTGTAATCAGTTTTTAGTTTTAAAATAATGAAGAAATATGTCAGTTTCAATGCTAGGCAATGTGAAACTGAGATCTTTGTCACATGTAGCAGAAATAAAACATTTACATTGTACCAATGAGGAAAATAACACAGTCTTTAAAGATTCATTATATAGTGTAGTTTTCAAATGTTTGTGTAAGTTTAACTTAATGTTTCACAATTTATATTGTATGGTGAACGTACTAATCACTTGTCATAGTTTCTTAGCCTCTCCTACACCTAGAGACCCTTCCTTTGTAACTAGTTGCCTTAATATTTTTACGATTTTGTTCATAGTATGAAGTTACAAATATAAAAACAAATATTTGTAAGGCAGTTTGGCTATTCATCTATTCTTATATCAGAAGTAAATTACAGGGTTTGTGAAATTCCAGTCACAGATTTTCTTTTATCCATTATTACAATACCAATATCATGTTTCTTCTTGGCATAGGCCTCAAATACAATCAGAGGGCAACTGGTTACTTCCATAACTATCATGCCACTGTTATACCAGTTGGAAAACATTGTCTTGCAAATTGTTTTTGCAGTATTAAGAATGTTCATTTGGATTTGACACCTTTTCTACCTCAATGACCTACATAACATCTTGTGGCATTGTGAACTCTAACCCTAACTCTAACCCTAAACCAAAACCTAAACCTAACCCTAATTCTAACACTAACCATTCCATTGTGTTTATTTAACTTTCCTGTGTGTTACATCTTAAGTATGTAGTGTCCTCAGCACAGAATCTTGCTATGTGTTTCTACTGAGTGAATGAGAGTAATGACAATAAATAATTTTAAATAATAATAAATTAATATTTTGGAAGTCTCTGAGAGCTCTTTGCCTAACTACTCAAAGGCACTGGAATTTTAGTTAAATATTTGTGGGGTCTGCAAGAAGCATTATTTTTTCAGGAAGATATCACTGTTCAAGCTGTTTTTTTAATTAATAACCTTTGATTCAGGGAAGTTATATTTTATTTCATAATGCTCTATTTTAAATTGCTTATCATATTTCCTGAGCAACTAGAGTTCCTTTTTACTTTTACTTTATTTTGCTTTAAAATTTTAAAACAAGTTTTACTTAAGATCTGAAATACAATTCCAAAAATATCAACTTTTCAGAAAACTGTGTCTACACAATAGTGTATTGCCTCTATTATGTTAGAACATGCATTAGACTCAAAATTCAAAAACCAGGAAATAAGCCACCAGCCTTCAAAAATTTGTGCAAGGATAGAATGAATGCTGAATGCCTAAGGAACAACAAAAATAGATTTACATAGGATGGGCTGTTCGTGTAAAGAACCATTAAAAAAAAAAAGAGCACAAATGCATGGAACGGTTCTCAGGTGCATACATTATGCTGAACCTTTGGTACTAGGAACTAGAACTTCTTATCACATATCATTAACATATATTAGAAAACCAAAATTGTCAAAGGAATAGATATGCCAGCAATCAAGCAGTGCTGTCAACTAGGCCATCAAATTTTCTACTGAATTTCTTCTGTATCTAATTATTGCATATCCTGGTCACAACTTTGAAATGAGGTAAGGAGCTGGGCACTCCTCTTATTTTTTGTTTACAACAGCACTAGAAGCAAACTGAAACATAAGACCTATGTTAAAGTGGCACTTTTAAAGAACATCAATTAAACAGTGACAGGACTAACCTGAAGTGTTTACAGATGCCAAACAATAGTGAGAGGTCAGGAGATGATCACAGGGCTCTGAATAGTGCTTGGCCGAAGGCACTCTGTAGTCATTGGCAGTAAACAGAGAGGTAAAATGCTTTATTAAATACATAAGCAAATCATTCAAATAGCAAATAACCCAACAATAATGCAAGGCATTACTTATCAAAGGACATCACCACCCCAGTCATTCAAGCTCTCATACATAATTCAATTTCATAACTGTCCTAGCTTTATATAAGAAATTAGAAAGAAATCTTTCTTTTATTTTGTGTGATATACATTTATACAAAAACAATTTTTTTTCTCAATAGTTTGGACTGCTTAATTTTTATGAGAATTATTTACTTGGAATGTTTTTAAAGTGATGCTTTCATATATCTTTATTTTCTTGTCATTGATATTTTAAAGTGTCATTATATATTGTACATAAATTCACTTTTATTTACATTCTCAGATATATTGGTTGTTGTGGTGAGAATATTTATCTGTATGCTGTGAATATTATTTTTTAAGAAACTGTTTTGGCCATGGCAGGGCACCATAGGTAGGCAGGAAAATTGAGGAGTAGGTAGGAAGAGAGCGGAGTCAGAGAGACTCGATCCTGGTGCCAAAGAAGAAGCAGGTAGGAAGGCAGATGAGCTATGGGCCACAGGCTACATGGCAGAAAAGAGTAATAAAAATGGGTTGAATTAAGATGAAAGATCCAGCTAGCAATGTGCCAGAGACATAGGTCAAACCGGATGAAATTAATATAAGCGTCTGAGTCATTTGGTGGGGGGAAGCAGTCACTGGCAGGTCTAGGCCTCTAGCCTGAAGGGGTCAGAGATGTTATGATGATGCACTTGTTTCTTTAGGGTAACTCCATTCCCACCCCTCCCTCTCTATGTTTATTTGTTTTCTTTCTTTTCTTCATTTTCTCTGTTTTCATACATCGTGACCTTCCTTACACTCCTCCCATATTTCCCCCTCCCCCTCTTTATTTATCTCCTTTCCTAGCTTGACCTCTGTCCTTTGTCCAAATAACCCTTGTTCTTGTATTTTATTTTAAACTCTGTATTAGTCTGTTCTTATCCTTTTAGCATCTAAGACTCATCTCATAGCACTTTATATCCTGACTTGTATGTGTATACAAATTAAACACACATATTTGTATAAAACCTCATATCCTCAAAATGATAAAAAAAAAAAATCATTTGACCTACTGGGTTTGATTAATCCAGTCAATATGAATGCTTTTAGGTTTATCTATTTACTTTGCAATATTATCTCTTAATGCTGAATACTAGTTCTTTGTATAAAATACCACATTTTCATTAGTCACTCACCAACTGATGGGCATCTAAGCAGTTTGCACATACTGACTTTTGTGAGTTTAGAAGCAAATAAAAGTGAATGAGCAGATATCTTTAGAGTAGAGTATAGAGTTCTTGGATATGTACGCAAGAGTGGTATAACTGAAATCATGTTAGGGCTACTTTTAGCTTTCTGAGGAACGTGCACACTGATTTTACTGTGACTGCTTCAGTTTGGATTCTGAACAGCACTGAATATTGTATCTCTTTCTTCACACTCATGCCCATGTTTTCCTTTCTTCTTCCTTTTTTGACCCTAGACAATCTGCCTGGAGTGAGATGAAATTTGAGAATGGTTTTAATTTCCATTCCCCTGATGGCTAAAAACTTTGATCCATTGCTTTGCTTTCTGCTGTTGATTGTATATGTTGTGTGACCAGGTGCTTCAAGTTCCTGTCTCCTGACTTCACAATGAAGAACCATAACCCCGATTATGGGACATGTAAGTCTACTCTCTTGTAAATTTATATTATTAGAAGATTTAGCACAGCAATAGGGAATTAGACTAAAGCACTATTCTTTCTTTTTTTATATATATATATACTTTATAGTGTTGTCTCTTCATCTTAAGTAATCATCTCTCATTTTTGGCCATTAGCTTAAATACTCCCATATAGAAATACCACAGATATTATTGGTTGAAAGAAGATTGGCTTCCTCTGCTGGTGCAAATGAGATAAAGAATAACTAATACTTTAAAGTTATATAGATATGGGCAAACTAATTATTTTAGAAGAATTACTTTTAATGAATACAGCAATCTTAAGTTAGAAATATTGTAAGTTCTTAGTGACTAATCAGCCTACTTTCAAAATGCTTTTAAAATATACTGTTCAACTTTAATGTCTCCTATAATATTAGAGGAAATAGCTGTGAAATACAGAAATATTTCTTCTCTTGAAAGTGTCAGTTACCTATAGCTTTTTATCAAGGTGTATGGTCTTGTGACATCCTTTTCATTCATATTGGGATGTCAACTTCTGTTGTCATTATGCAGTTCTTGTTTAAGTGATGCATAGTGTATTATATATTGGATATTCTGTTATTTGAGTTTGCCTATGCAACATGTTCTTCAGAGTGTCTTAAGTGAGATTTTAATATATCCCAAGTACAGTATGTGTCTATTACAAAATTTTACACTATATTCCATCTTATTAATATTTTCTCTAAGTCATAAATTGAGGTTTTAATATTTTCTAATGTAGGCTTAAACCACAGTTAATTTTAGTAGCAATAATGTTGTCCAGGATATTCAATATCTATGTTTTATTTAGTTATAAATATAGAGAAGTAAACTAATAAATCTTCAGTAGCATTTTCTGCTATTTACTTATGTTTATTTTTAACCTAAATCCCCTTGAAACTTAAGTCAATAAAGAGATCTGTGCTGAGTAAATAAATTTAGTAGTTACAGATTAAGTCATTTCTGGATCATTGATGTTAGCTCATCCAGTTATGATGAACTATTGATTCCTCACATTGTAGCTGATAGAAACTCAGATAAGTACTGTCTAGAGCTTTAATGTATTTTGTTATAGTTGTCTTAAGACTACATTAATTATAAACTAAAAATTCCAAGTATTTAAAATTCCCTTTATGCATAAATATAGGATTAATTGTTATCCCAAATATTATATTAAAAAAATAACATTTATCACAGTAAACTTGTGCTGGATAATTTTGTTAAATTCACACAAGCAAAATTCACCTGAAAGGAGAGAATCTCAATTAAGAAAATACCTTTATAAAATTTTGCTACAGGCAACCTTAGACACCACTTTCTTAATTAGTGTTTGGTGGTGGGACAGTGAGCAAAGCTCATTGTAAGTAGGGTCATCTCTAGGCTTATGGTCCTGGGTTCTATAAGAAAGTAGCCTAAGCAAAGCATGAGGAACAAGCCGGTAAGCAGCATCCCTTTATGGCCTCTGCATCAACTCCTGCCTCCAGCTTCCTGCTTTGTTTGAAAACCTGCCTGACTTTATTCAGTGATGAACATTAATGTACAAATTTAAGTCAAACAAACTCTTTCCTACAAACGTTGCTTTTTGGTTACAGTGTTTCATCACAGCAATAGAAGCTATAACTAATATATAATGTACAGTTATAAAGTTCTCAGTTGTAGAAAATAAATGGCTTCTATGTGTAGGCTAAAGTTTTTGTCCAGCCAGCAACTCCCAAATAACCAGTAGCTGCTTCCTAAATTACCATACAGAGACTTAGATTAATTACAAATTCTTCAACAGTAGACCTGGCTTATTACTGACTACCTTTTACACTTAAATTAACCAATAATTATTGTGTATATTTAGCCCAACAGCTTGGTACCTTTTCTCAGTACAGCATTCTCATCTTGCTTTCTGTATCTGGCTGGCATCTTCTGACTTGTTCTTCCCCTTTCCAGTATTCTTAGTTTAGTCGCCCAGCCTGTACTTCCTGCCTGGACACTGGTCAATCTACATTTTACTAAATCAAATTCAAGTAACAAATCTTTACATTGTACAAAAGAATTATTCAACAGCACTAATGTTTACTATGTGGTATATCAAATATCAGAGGCATAACAACAAAATTATGAACTTAAGATGTCAGTAGTACTGGAGGCCAAGAGATAGCTCAGTGGTTAAGAGCACTTCACTGCTCTCTTCCAAAGGTCCTGAGCTGAATTCCAAGCAACCACATGGTGACTCACAACCATCTGTAGTGGGATCAGGTTTCTTCTTCTGGTGTATACATGAAAAAATAAATCTTAAAAAAATAAAAACTTTTTAAAAGTGTCTGAAATACTAATCTGATTTATCCATTTCTTTATTATTATCTATTTATTTATCAACATTTATTACTATATAAAAGACACATTTGTATTGAAATTTCTCTAAAACGATATGGCATTGAGACTATCCTAGGGAGAAACTTGATAAACACAGCTTCAAATTTAACAATAGTTGTAGTTAGTTTGTTCCTATGTAGGCACATTAAATAATGAAAATAACTATTGTCTGTGTCTCTTTTCTCTAAAATACATGGAACATAAAAAATAAAGTTTAAGGCACCTCAAGCCAAGTTAGACTCAGCTACAGATGAAGAAATCACAGTAGGTCACAGCTAATGCCTATAGATACACTATGGCCACCACAAATTCCTGCTAAGCAATCCTTCTACAGTCAAACCAGAAGTTTTGTGTGTGTGTGTGTTTTAGATCACTTTATTCACTCATTTTAGTAAGATTAATTCATTTTCTAATTAAAGACAAAGCTTATTCACGGGCATCTCTCTGTCATAATTAATGATAGTTACTTTTAAAAGTTTAGAATCCATAGATCTAACATATATATGTTTCTTATATTGAATATGATTTTATATCCATCATACATTGGGACAATATGAATCCTCTTTTTAAAGTTTTTGTTGCTTTTAAATATTAATATTTTTTTAATTTGGGAGGGCCTTTCAAAAATGTGCACATGTACTTGGGTTCTATTTACTGTCCACACCAGCTCCCCCTTAAGTACTCCAGCACTGATTTCCTTTCACCTTCATATCCTTTTCATTGTTTTTATAAACAATGTTTTTATATTTACATCATCTCCACTCAATTCTTTCCATATCCAAATCTTTTTATGTCACCTCCTAATTTCTTATCAAATTCATGGCCTCTTTTCCTTTAACTGTTATTATTAAATGTATATTCATATACCTATGTATATGGACAAATTCATATATATGAAGTTTTATTTATATATATGTGTGAATACACAGACACATATATAATACCTGCTGCTTCTATTTACTGTAGTTCATATACATATGTGTTCAGAGCTGATCACTTTAGATTGGATAACCTATGAGGTGTCTTTTACTGGAGAATCCTGATACTGCTTCTCTTAGTAGCAATAAATTACCTGTAGTTTTTCTTCAATGAGTGCAGTCTTGTGCAGTTTTCCCTATCCATTTATGGATGATAAATGCTGTTGTCTTTTTACAGTTCTTGTTTAGGTGATCCATACTATATTATACACTAAATGTTTGAAATTTTTGAGACATCTTACAAAACACATTTTTGGTTGAATTTATCTTTTAAAAATTATATTCTAAGTGAAATAGAATTACATTGTTGTTGCTCTTTTCTTTCCTCCGTGCAGCCAATCATAATCTCTTCCTTGTGAAGTCATGGAAGATGGCTTTCTGTCCCATAGTCTTTACAGTTAACAAATTGTCAGGATGTTCTTTAAATATACATAAGCATAAGGGGAAAATATGTATCATACAATATGTACATAAATTGTATATATGTATATGATAGATATATAATTTAGATGTAAAGTAAATATGTATAAGCATATAAATTTTATTTTCCAATCTTATAAATCTCAGTGCAGGGAGAGAGAGAGAGACTATGTTTTACAAAGTAGACCTGGGACCTTGGGACCACCTGCAGCCTGCCCGGGGCAGGGAGGGGGTTGTGGAGAAGAGAGAATGACCTGATGTGTTGGGAGGGGAAAAGATCTTGAATCAGGATATACAGGAGAGAAAGTATGACTTCTTTGTTCATAATAATAATAATAATAATAATAAAGAAAATAAATAAAATAAAATAAAAAAGATTAAAATATAAAACAAAGTAGACCTGGAATGATGCTATTTGTTTTCTTCAATAAATACATTTTTATATTTTGTATACTTAATTAAGGTAATACAAAGTTTTTGAAGTTCTTTTACATTTATTTTTTGTTTATAAAAGTCTTTTTTATCCATGTCCCCTCCTCCCCTTCTCTTCTCTCCTCTCAATCTTTCCCATCAGCCTTCAGTCTCCCCTCTCCTCATCCCCTATCCCCCACCAAGGTTTTGTTTGTTTGTTTGTTTGTTTTTTAATTTTTATTTTTTGATAAGGTCCATTTTTTATCCATGTATCCCCTTGTTCAAACTCCCTTCCCCCTCCCACCCTTCCCAGTCACTCTCTCTTCTCCCTATCTCCTTATCTCCTCCCTAGCAAGGGAAGGAGGTCCCAAGGTCCCAAGGTGGCTTAGTTCAGCATCCACTCCAGGCATATCTGCTTTTTAATCCCAACATCAAGACTGGGTCAGGTGTTCCTCTCCCCAAAGTTTAAAATTCAAATGAAGAGAAACACTTGAAGAAATTTTAATATCCTCAGAAAAATGAAGAAGAAAACTACTTTGAAATTTTATTCTTCAATAGTCTGAATGACTAATATCAACAAAACAAGTGACAGTCCATGTTGTCAAAGATTTTGAGTAGGGAGAAATACTCACTCATTTTAGTGCGAATACTAACCTGTACAACCACTATAGAAGTCAGTGTGGCAATTCCTCAGAGACACTTTGAAAAAAAATTCACCATAGGAGATGCTTTTAGATTTGAAATAAAATGTAATGTGATTCATTCAGCCAGACTGACCCTACCATCATTCAATGGTACTAGGTAATAGCATAATATAAAAAAGAACAACTTTATTTACACTTTAAGATTTTATTGTCACAAATTCATTTATGATTAAATTGATTTTACTTCTTCTTTTTAATTCATTACTTAATTAATTTGGTGGTGGGGAATGGGGGTTAGTTATGGCCATATATGCTAAGAACTCTAATACTAAGCTATGTCCTGGCCCAAAATTGACATTTTTACTGTAAATTAACCTCTGAATAAATGTTAAATAGTAAGTTAAATGTTGATGTTGGCATTATCATTATTATTTACAGTGATCATTAAAACGTAAACACTCATATAGTTGTACTATTTTACAACTGTGAAAATGTGCCAGAAGCTAAACACATAGCATCCCCAATATTACTGCCTAAATATGAGGTGAACAAGGAAATATGCCAAAGTAGATGGGGGAAATCCCATGAGGCCACAACCCTACACAAACAACTACAGGATACTAGGAAATGCTGAGAGTGAGAGAAATAGTCTTTTCCAGGGAAGAGTCTATCAACTGGTTATCTAATGCAGCCCTTAATTCAGAGATATGAGAAATATAATAGAGACTGAGGAGTCATACTGAGGAATGTAAAAGCAATTGCTATAAAAGATGTCATACATTTGAACAAGAGGCAGAAAGGGTATATATCAGATTTAAAAGAAGAAAAAGAAAGGAAGAAACATGTAATTATAATCTCAAACATAAAAGATATAAACCATGTGACATTCTAAAGGGAAGTGAAGTATCACATCCTTTAGGGAAGCTTCTAAGTGCAGGAAAGAAACATAAAGGTGGATTAAAGCTTCAGGAAGTCCTGGAAATCCATGACCAGATCCTTTAAGCTCCCTCCTACCCAGCATATATAAAAGGTAAGCATTGTTAATTGACAATCACAGATACCTGGAAGGATCCAACTGCTTACAAAAAGCAGAGACCTATCTGCCTGGAATAGGCTCAAATCAACTGAGTTGTCTGCTCCTGTAGGTAACCTCTATTCCATGTTTCTATAAATAACCCAAACAAAACTTTAGAATCACCAAGTTGAACTTCGGTGGCATCTATAATGAGAATTGTTGTTGATTCTTATCTGGGGTGAGTAGATGCTATCTATTGTTTTTATCTTTTAAGGAATAGTGTCACACATTATGGTAAGAAGTGCAGTCTCCTCAAATTCTGTAGTGGCTATAACCATTTATTCAGTTGATGTGTTTATATATAATATAGGCAAAATTGAAACTATTATTTTTAGTGCTATTATTTCATTCTTCTTTATATGTTTAAGAATTTTCCTTTGGTAACTTAAATTAAAAATATTTTACTTTATTTGACCATATTTATCTTTTTAATGAGTATTGTTGTTTGATCAGAAAGATATAGAATACACAAGATATATGAAAAATCAAGATATATACATAATTTCATATAGTAAGTTTTCTACAGATATATTTTCTTTTCCTTTCTCACTTTCATTTTTTCTCATTATTCTTTTTTAAAAGATAAACTATTAAATGTGCAATAACTAGGAATATTTGGCTATACAGTTTATATAGTTAACTTGTCTTTCTATTACTGTATGTATAATATATACTCAAGTATATATCATTTTAATGGAAGTTTCCTAGTTTAGAATTACCTATTCTTAGATTCTAATACAATTACCTTGAGGCTAAATAATAAAACTTTGGGGAATGAAGTTATATAAAGAATAGATTTTTAAATAAATAAGATTTATGGAACATTAAAAACAAATATTTTGAATTTCTACAGAGAATACTTTATCTTTGGTTGCATTCATGATAGATATTAAGTAGCCAAATGAGATTCAATTTACATTCTTAGTATGTAAAACATCAATTTTATTCAGCTTACAATTCTGATGCTGTAACTGTAGCAAAAACTGACATTTAATATTTTCTATGATATTATTCGAACTGCTGTCTGTCTTTACAATATAATATATTGTAAAGTCACCTTTAGAAATTATCAAAAGGTCACATTAAGAAACCTTAAAAACTCTTTCTTTTATAGAAATGATAGAAAATAGAGCTTCTTGAATGAAAAATAAATACACCTCAGTTTAAAATACTAAGTAATTTTTCAATACTTTCTTAAGAGTTCTTACTTTTCTCATGTACCCACAAAATATTCCAAAAGTATTTTTACACATCTCTTCATTTTTCACCAAATATAAACTCTCCTTAAGGGAACTCTATAATATTCTTTCCAATGTAATGTTTACTAAAATCTAACTTACTCATTAAAAACCTCCTAAATATTTTCAAAACCCATTATTCTTTTAGCAAAATCATTGCTTAACAGCCTATATCTATCTATCTATCTATCTATCTATCTATCTATCTATCATGTATCAATTTTCTGTCATATATATATACATATATATATATATAAGATTTGGTTGTTACAAATGTACATATTCTGAATCAGAAAGCCTTTACCTTAATTTATAGTATGGAAAGTACCATTATAGCTTGAATAGGATATATCCCCAATACAAGACTATACAAAATATTAAGTTAAATTATATTTCCCTGAATTTAAAACACTGAAATATTATATTATACTTCATGATTATGTGGTTCTATATTTTTAACATCACATATTTGCTATACCAAGTAGAGAAAATAAATGGTGCCTAAATGTGTTTCATTTAAGATAATTGAATGTTAAAATGGTTATCATTCATACATATAAGACATAAAAGTTTCAAAATTACATGATTAGGTTTAAAAATTAAGATTGTCATGTATTATAAACATTTAGAAAGTTAGAGATAAAGAATCTTGAGGCTTATATTTTTATGCTTCATCCTTAGAAGAAAATTTCAGACATTTCTTTCCAAAGAACACAGTTTATAATGCTAGAGAGCTACATTAATGATAGAAGTATCTGAGTTAGTGGAAATCAATATGGTGAATTTGTCAAAATATTAAAAATAAATCTACCATATGACCCAAAAGTATTACTTCTTAACATTTGCCCATAGAATTCAACATCTTACTCCACAGATAGTTATTCAAGCATGGTCATTGCTTCTCTACTCACTATTAGTAGGAAATGGAAACAGCCTGAATGTCCTTCAGCTTACTAATAAGTAATGAAAATGAACACAAACATTTCAGAATACTATTCAGCTATGAAGGAAAATAAAATCATAAATTTTGAAGGTAAATAGAACCAGAAAATATATGGAAAGACATAACCAAGAACCAGAAAGATAACATCACATTTTCTCTCTCATTTTAGGCTCCAAGCTCCAAATCTTCAGATAGGATTACATATGCTGGAGTAACTACAGAAGCTAGGAATATAAAAAAGATTATTTCTGAGGATTTGGAGGGGGGCAATAGAAAAGGAATCTATTCACCCATTATCTTTCACTGAAAAAAAAGAATGTTTTTTTTTTTTTTAAAGTCCACTAATGAGTGAGTACATCCCCTGCTTATCCTTCTGGGTTTGTGAGGCCTCCCTCAGGAGGATATTTCCAAATCCATTCATTTGCCTGTGAATTTTAGTATACATTTTTTCTTACTGCTGAGTAGTAGACTTAAAATACACACACACACACACACACACACACACACAAAACAAATCAAAGAAAACTAAACTTCTGGTTTGACTGTAGAAGGGTTACTTAGCAGAAATTTGTAGTGGCCATAGTGCATCTTTGGGCATTAGCTGTGACCTACTGTGTTTCTTCATCTGTCGCTGAGCCTAACCTGGCCTGAGGAGCTTTAGATTTTATTTTTCATGTTTCATGTATTTTAGAGAAAAGAGAAATTTTATTACTGTATGGGTTTATTTTTTAGCTATTCTAAATGTTTTGCATTTTTATAAAAAGTTTGATACTGATTTTCAAAAAATGTATAATATTGTATTTAATAAGAAATAAAAGTTTTCTTATTTCCTTAAAAAAGAGATCTATGGGAAAACTGAAAAAGAGGAACCTATAATTAGGAAGAGGGGAGGGAGTTAAATGCAGAAGATGAAAGATGCTAAAATAACAGTTACAAAATCTGAAAAATGCACAAGGTGTTATACTACCTACCCCAAATATCAATAATACATGTAAGTCTGTATAAATATTTTAAATAAAAACTGTTCCTCTAGCCTCACAATGCTCTCATAAAAGAGCCAAATAACATCATATAAAACTCCCAACACCAAATATGAGAGACCTTCTTATTGTGGGTTGTCCAAGAGATTCTCCAAATATGTATGATATGTATTATGCTATTGGTATTGCTTTGGTTACATCCAGAGGTGGTTGGTAAGTCTCTATTGTTGAAGATATAAGGCACTTTGGGAACAGTACCCAGAACTCCCTGAGCTGGAATTGACCTGAAAGCATTTTCCCTGAACACAAGTTACTGTTTATGGTACCAGAAGGACCAATGAAAACATCCAAAATAGGGAAGCAAAAAGCAGTTCTAAAACTGTAACACCTATAAAATACAACAATAATAGTTATGGTACAAGAACATTATGGAGCAGTAGTTCAGGACATACTTTGGTGGTAATCAACAGCTCTCTAAGCCCTGTTCTACAAGAAGGACATCATACTTGGTACTAGAAACATAACCTACTATGCAGAGCTAGTGACTTTGTAGATCTTGGAGGATAACCTATATTTCTCCACTATATGGAAAAAACATGATGCCTAACTGCATTATAAATATTTGCCCTTATAATGGCAGAAAAGTATTGTCTTCACCCCTAATCAAGGAAACTGTTCTTTGAAATAGGCATAGACCATGGTAGAGAATCACAAGTCAAAAGGCAGAGATGTGGAGGCAAGACCAATTTAATACATCTACAACATTACTTGTATACCTAAGGCTCAGGGATAATTATGGAAAAGGGCAGAAAGACTGTAAGAGAAGAAGAATTGTGGATTTATTTCTCCAAAGAATATGAAAAGCTACAGCATAAATTATTATTTTTGTTTTTTAAAATCTCTTTATTGACAACATTTAAGAACTGAAAAGATTTCTGCCTAAACATGAACTGAAAAAGGCACTCTAACCTGGATAGACGGAAGCTCATGAGGCCTTAACTGTACAAATGGAACTATAAACAATTGCTGAATGCTTAGACTACTAAAAATAGTCTTTTCTAGGGAGGAGAAAACTAGTTGGTTATGTAATATTAAATGGTCAGGCCTTTAAAAACATGCATATAAGTAGCATTGTACAAACTGAGTGTGTGTGTGTGTGTGTGTTTGTATTCTGAGTGTGTGTCTGTGTGCAAAACAACCATGAATACATTAGCCTTGTATATGAAAGAGAGCAAAGAGAAGTATATGGGTGGGTTTGGAGGCAGAAAAAGAAGAATATGAATATGAAGAAAGTATTATCTCAAAAAGAAAAATATATATTTAAAGTGTCTGAATTACTATATCTATGCCAATATATTTTTACTAAACTATGCTGCCTTCTATTATGAAAATGGTTGCCATTCAACCTAAGGATGGCTTCTTTGAAGAAAGACTGGTTACAAAGTAATTTCAAGTTTGCAAAAGGTCTGCATTCAAATCCACTAGAAAAAAATCCTTCAGACATGTCTGTGAGGCAATTCAAGAAATGTTTAACCGAGATGAGAAGACCAATTTTAATATATGAAACTCTACCTCATGGGCTGGGATCTTGAACTTAGTAAAATAAAGGAAAAGCTGAGAGTACTATGTCCTTTCTTACTTAGTTAATACAAATACAATGTTCAAAGTGTCATGCCTGTCCTGTGTCATAGACTGGAGCCCTTGATACAATTGCCATGCATCAAAACCATGAGCCTAAATATATATATTCCTTCACTTTCTCCAATATATATATATATATATATATATATATATATATATATTATATACCTAAAATTCTACATTTACTGAACTCTATAATTTCAGGATATCTTGTATTTGATGACAAAAGACAGTAAAGTAAATGAAGGGCAGGCAACAAATACAGAACAACCAAGTTCTAAATAATTCTTCTTTTGGATCGTTAAACATCACCATAAATGTTAATCATTATTTAAATCTGTCAAATATTTCCAATGCTTACAAAAGAAAACATTTTAGCCATCAGAGAATGAATTATTGTTTTATCTCAAAACTAAATTACATTAATATTATCCTTAAAGATGTAGATTTAGTCAGGCAGATGGAGGCTCATGCCATTAATCTCAGCACCTGAGACAAGCCTGGTCTACAGAAAGTTCCAGAATAGCCAGGACAACACAGAAAAAAAGATTTTGAGTTATTCTATACAATAATCACTTAACTAGAATTTTGACATAAATCTGATTTTGCACATATTTTGGATCTTAAAATAATAGCATTGTCAGTATAAATACAGAAATATATAGCAGAAAGAACAATTGTAAAATCTTTAATGTGTATAAATTTTCTTATACTGTGGTTATTATCACCATCGACTATAAAACAACACATTCCAGATATGAACTAGAAATGCCTCACTCTTCAAAATGATTGCATCTCATAGTATTATAGCCTTAATCATTTCTTTGTACCTCTTTTGCCCAATGGAGTCATGGTATTTTAATACATAGCAATAAAGCCATTACTGTTATCAGGTTCATCTTGAGGGAGACAGCATTATCTTGTACAATCAAAAAGCTGTTATCTATGTGTCAACTATGTTTTGACTACCTCTACAATTTAAAGGGAACATTTGTGTTCATCATGCTATAGAGTACAAGGATGTTCTCATTTTGCTCTATTTGCCAAAACAGTCTGAGTCTACACTTATTCAAGATAGGGATGAAATATATTTTACCTTATATAGTTTAATGCCAAGTTTTCATTGTACCAAAAAAGCATATTGATGCCAGATATTATTTCAGCTGTCATTTGAAAATATTATCTAACATAAATATCTAAATTTATATATCATGGACATTATTAATGACCTACAATACATTATGAAAAAAAGAGAAAATAAAATCAGTTTAAGTCACATCTTGTAACAAAGAGAATTAAGAATACTTTTGATGCCTGACCCCAGACTCCCCTTGGCAGACAGGACTGGGGTTTGGCTGTGAGAGGCTCACCCAGCCACACCTAAAGGAAGGGACCTGCATGGCCAGCCCCACCTCTAACTGCATCAGCAGAGGACTGAGGACTTTGAAAGTCAGACCCCAACCAGAGGGGAGGTGAGCAGATTCAAGCTCCTGATTCCCTGCCCAGAAAGTCATGTTCTGGGACCAGGATTGGAATGTGGTGCTTGATCCCAGACTCTTCTTGGCAGACAGGACTGGGTTTAGACTGTGAGGGGCTCCTCCAGCCACACCTAAAAGAAGGGACCTTGCACAGCCAGCCCTGCCTCCAGGACAAACTGTGTCATCAGAGAAGGACTGAGGCCTTGAAATTCAGACCCCTGTCCAGAGCAGAGTCAGAGATCAAGTAGACCCCTGGCTCAGAGGAAACAGGAGACACACAAGCACTCTTACCACAACTGACTAGGAGCTGCCTAATTGTGAACAAAGAAATCCCACACTAGAGAACTAACAGCTCAGCTGAAAGCCTTAGAACAATTAGAAGCAAACTCACCTGGAAGGAATAGACTACAGGAAATAATCAAACTTAGAGCTGAAATCAATACAATTGTAACAAAAAGAACAATACAAAGAATCAGTGAATCAAAGAGTTGGTTCTTTGAGAAAGTCAACAACATAGATAAGCCCTTATCCAAACTAATCAAAAAGCAGAGGGAGATTATCCAAATCAAGAAAATCAGAAATGAAAAGGTTGACATAACAACTGACCCCAGGAAATCCAAAGAATTATCAGGTCATACTTTGAACATCTAAATTCCACAAAAAGTGGAAAACCAACAAGAAATGCACAGCTTTTTTGAGAGGTACAATTTACCAAAATTAAATGAAGACCAGATTAATTACCTAAACAGACCTATAACAATTAAGATAATTGAAGCTGTCATTAAAAGCATCCCAAGGGGGGGGAAAAAAACCCAGATCCAGGTGGTCTCAGTGCAGAATTCTACCAGACATTCAAAGAAGAATTACTAACATTACTCCTCAAAATATTTCACACAGAAGAAACTGGAGGAATATTGCCATGATCCTTTTATGAGGCCACAATTACCCTAATACCCAAGCCCCTAAAATACACAACAAAGAAGAATCACAGACAATTTCCTTCATGAATATTGATGCTAAAATTTCAACAAAATTTTAGCAAACCATATACAACAGTATATAAAAAATATCATGCAGCATGACCAAGTATGCTTCATCCCAGAAATGCAAGGATGGTTCAACAAAGGAAAAACTGTAAACGTCATCCATCATTTAAATAAAATAAAGGAACAAAACCACATGATCATATACTTAGATATTGAAAAGGCCTTTGACAAAATCCATCCC
Source organism: Sigmodon hispidus (assembly GCA_004025045.1). Taxonomy (NCBI): domain Eukaryota; kingdom Metazoa; phylum Chordata; class Mammalia; order Rodentia; family Cricetidae; genus Sigmodon; species Sigmodon hispidus. Next base: position 9,808 of record PVIH01008423.1, on the reverse strand, counting down.
TCCTTTATGATAAAAGCTCTGGGGGGACCAGGAATACAGTGAAAATATCTCAATATAAATAGCGATTTACAAGAAGCCAACAGGCAGCATCAAGCTTAATGATGAAAAATTGAAAGCAATCCCACTAAAATCAGGAACTAGACAAGGATGTCCTCTTTCCCCTTTTCTATCCAATGTAGTTCTTGAGGTTTTAGCTAAAGCAATAAGAGAACACAAGGAGATTAAGAGGATACAAATTGGAAAAGAAGTGAAGCTATCCTTATTTGAAGATGATATGATTGTATATGTAAGTAACCCACAAAATTCTTCCAAGGAACTGCTATGGCTGATAAACACCTTCAGCAATGTAGCAGGATACAAGATTAACTCAAAGAAATCAGTAGCCCTTCTATACACTAAAGATAAAAGGGCTGAAAAAGAAATAAGGGAAACATTACCCTTTATAACTGCTTTAAAAACCATTAAATACCTTGGAGTAACTATAACCAAAGAAGTAACTGATCTATTTGAGAAAAATTTTAAATCACTGAAGAAAGAAATTGAAGAGGATATCAGAAAATGGAAAGATCTCCCATGTTCCTGGATAGAAAGGATTAACATAGTAAAAATGGAAATTCTACCAACAGCAATCTACAGATTCAATGCACTGCCCATCAAAATCCCAACACAATATTTTTGGGAACTTGAAAGAACAATACTCAATTTTATTTGTAATAACAGGAAAGCCAGGTTTGCCAAAACAATTTTCCTCAACTAAAGGACCTCAGGAGGCATCACCATCCCCGACTTTAAGTCATAGTATAGAGCTACAGTAATAAAAACAGCCTGGTACTGGCATAAATACAGACTTGTGGATCAACGGAGCAGAACTGAAGATCCGGACATCAACCCAAAAACAGATGAACACCTGATTTTCGACAAAGACCCCAACTATTCAATGATAAAAGGTAGTGTCTTTAACAAATGGTATTGAAATAGCTGGATGGTAGTGTGTAGAAAATGCAAATAGATTCAAGTCTGAAACCCCACACAAAACCAAAATCCAAGTGGATCAAAGACTCAACATAAACCCAGCCACTTTGAACTTGATAATAAAGAAAGTGGAAAATACCCTCCAACAAATTGGCACAGGTGACCACTTCCTAAATAAAACACCAGTGGCACAGACACTATGAACAACACTAACTAAGTGGGATCTCCTGAAACTGAGAAGCTTCTGTAAGGCAGGGACACAGTCGATAGGACTTAATGACAGCCTACAGAAGGGGAAAAGATTCTACCAACCCTACAAGTGACAGAGGACTGATCTCTAAAATATATAAAGAATTCAAGAATCTAGAGCTCAAAACCTTGAATAACCCAATCAAAAAATGGTGTTCAGAACTAAAAAGGTAATTCTCAGTAGAAAAATTATGAATGGCTGAAAGGCACATGAAAAAGTGCTCAACATCTTTAGCCATCAGAGAAATGCAAATCAAAACAACTTTGAGATACCACCTGACACCTGTTAGATTGGCTAAGATAAAAGACACAGATGACAGCCTATGTTGAAAAGGCTGAGGAGCAAGGGGAAAACTCCTGCATTGTTGGTGGAAGTGTAAGCTTGTTCAGCCACTCTGGAATGAAGTAAGAAGGTTTGTCAAAAAACTGGGAGTGAATCTCCCAAAGGATCCAGCAATACCACTTCTGAGGGTATACCCTGAGGATGCACATTCACACTTCAAGGGCATTGGCTCAACTCTGTTCACAGCAGCATTATTCATAATATCAAGAACCTGGAAATAACCTAGATGCCCCTCAACTGAAGAATGGATTAACAAACTGTGGTACATCTACACATTGGAGTACTACTCAACAGTAAGAAAAAATGATATCCTAAAATTTGCAGACACATGAATGATATGGAGAATATCCTCCTAAGCGAGGTATCTCAAACCCAGAAAGATAAGCAGGGATGTACTCACTCATTAGTGGTCTTTAAACAAAAAAGCAAAAAATAAAAAAAAAAACAAAGCATATCCAAGCTGCAAACCACAAGCCCTAAACAGCTTTGGATCTGAAACACCTTGGACTGACACCTTTAATCCTACTCCCCCTAGTTGAACACCTGACTCAGTCCTGATGTTTGGGGTAGGAACCTGGATCTGCCAGGAGTGGAGGCTGAACTGAGCAATATTGGGACCTTGAGACCTCCTGCCCCTGCTGGGGAGGAGATGGGGAGATTTGGAGAAGAAAGAGTGACCTGAGGGGGTGGAGGGGAAGCAGCCTTGCATAAGGGCATACATGGATAGAAAATGTGACTTTATTCATAATAAAAAGTTAAAAAAAATACTTTTGCTGCCAAAAATGGCTACTATAATTATTTCCAAAATCAAAGAGCATCACTGACAGTAACAAATTTCTATGTCGTATCAGCTCATATGTCCCATATAGTATGGCAGCATGCCCCAAATTATTTGACACTATATTTTATGTATCATTTACATTCCACTAATGTGTTAAAATTAATTTTGTTAATTCTGTTTATAATTTTATCTTATTATATTAAAATTGTAACTTCTTGTCAAGGAAAGATTTTTTTTTTGTCCCTTTTAAAAATTCACCATTTTCTTCAGTCTTATTCCACTTTAAATTTCTTGTCAATATCGTACATGTCTTCAGCAAGAGACATATATATATATATATATATACATATATATATACTCCTACAAGCTACAATTGCTTCATTTTATGACTTCATAGCAATAATCATTGTTCTATCTACTATGGTGTGATACACTTGACTCTTCATTCTCTGCACATAAAGTATAACGTAAACTCAGAAACTAGAATTTCTTCTAGTATGTCATATGGTTACAGTTGCAGAAAAGATCAAGATAAATTTAATTCCTTCTGGTCAAAAGGAGAAAATGTCTGGTCTGTTGGAGATCTGACACTGCTGGCATACAGGTAGATATGATGAGCCGGGACCACCAAGCCCTCAGGAAGATGGCTCCACTTTTACACATGCCAGAGATAGGAGCAAGTAATACTCCATTAACGAAATAAATTACCTTTCCTTTCCAGAACTTCTACCCTCATTGCATTCACTATGGATCAGTTATCATGCTCTAGAAAGCTGGTCTTCTTTTCTGAATCAGGCCTGAATCAGAACTCATAAAGGCATAGCTTTTGCTTTTCTTCCATTCTGATGCAGGGCAGAACCTTAGTAGCCTCTGTAGAAATCCTTCCCTCTTTTTTTTAATGTAACTGGTTACAAGCAACTTTCTCTCTCTTCTCTCTCTCTCTCTCTCTCTCTCTCTCTCTGTCTCTGTCTCTCTCTCCCCTCTCCCACTCCATTTACCACCTCACTATAATGTATGTGTTTGTTTATATAAAATTTTTTGAGGCTGACTCATTATGCAGCCTTTGTCATGAAGTTTTTATGTAGACCAGTTTGGCCTTAAAATCTTTGAATTCACAGTGTCGTCTTGACTTGACATGCCTCACAGTGCCTGAACGAAATGTTTCCACTATGCTTTACCCTGAAAACTCCACTTTTGAATTTATTTTTAAAATTATTCCATTAAAGAGACTAAAAACCCAAGGGCTGAACTTTCGACATAACATGTGATGACTCTGAATTGATTCCCCAAAATTTCTGGTAATGAGAGAACCTAAAAGAAACTTCTTAAAATGTATAAATGTGTGGGTTTTTTTAAGTCTCCAAATAATGACGGAGACACAGTCCCAACTGGCCATCTCTTGTCCTCAAACAAAGCTTCCATTACTGGTACTGCTTTACATCTAATTGAGTTGTTAGCCGAAGGAGTCCTATGGAAATCTGTGGTGGAAATGCTCTCTGTATGCTATAAATAAAGGACTGGTTTGGCCTATGTAGGGCAGCATAGAAGTGGATGGAGGATCAGAGCACAAGCAGGTAGAAGGAGGGTGGAGTTAAGTCAGTCTCCATCAGACCCCCGATGGAGGAATATGTAGAGGTATGGGCTGAGCCACAGGCTGAGCCACATGGCAGGAAGATGAATAGAAATGGGTTTATTTAAGATGAAAGAGCTAGCTAGTAATGTGCTTAAGACATGGGCCAAAAAGTATAAAGGTTATAAGCATGTGATTCATTTCTTTGGGGGACAAAAGCTGCAGCATGGACCAGGTTCCAAACCTCCACTGCAGACCAGGTTCCAAAACCAAACTTTCTACAACAGATGGCTTCCCAACGTTGGGCCAAATACCCACATAAATCCTGAGAAAGTTTAAAAAGCTTAAAATGGGCTCTAGATCACTGAAACAGAGCCAAAAGCAGCTTTCTGAATTGCGTATTTGAATTGATTTATGGTACAGAGACAGTGTGGTGTTCAGGCTGGAATTTAAAAATGGCGCATCCACTGCACACAGCTTAAACTCATATGTTTCATTTAAGGCTTGGCATAAGTGTGATTGATTTAAGGTTTCTGCTTATATTGAACAGAAAGGAAACAGAGTTAAAAATGGTTTTTCTGGTAGCAGCATTTCCTGAGTCCGCTCGGGTTGTTGGCAGTGGCAGAGACACAGCAAGCTCCTCCGCCATATTGAAAAGCCGCCAAAAGGGGCGGAGTCAGCAGTTAAAGTGGTACCAACATTTTAAAAGCTCTTTGGGTTAGAAAATGATTACGAATTCTCAGTAAAACAGATTTAGACTCACAAAACCTCTAAACAGGGGACAATGTATGTAAAATATGCATAAGCTTCAGAGAGAAAGAGAGAGAAAAAGAAGGGTAAAGAAAGCCCTTTAAGAAAGAGAAATAGGAAATAAAGATAAAAAGGCCATATGAAGATGGCACATAAACAAAGAGTCTGGATTATGTTTTTTTTGTTTTTTTTTTTTAATTTTTTAACTTTAAATGAGCTAACTGCAGAAAGACAATTGATTGCTAAGGCTGCTAAGTTAAACAAATACATATACTTTAAAGATAGCTTGATATTGAAATCTGTTTATAAGAATATGTTATTTGGGAAAAGAGTTTCTGCTTTTGTCTCTACAGAAGATCAAAACCTGTGGATTGGTCCTAGGCCAAGGTGGTTTCATTTGCCAAGGCCACCTGAAATTCTCTGATGGGAAGATCAGCTTCCAAGATGGCCAGTTGAGATGATCCAGCTTCAAAACCCCATGAGATCTTCATTGTCCTTTGACAGCAGGAAGTAGTAAAAGAAAGAAAGCTACGTCCAATTTCCCCAAAATATTACTTATTAATGTTTGTTTTCATTACAAATGGTTAATGGTAATAGTCAATCTTTAAAAAAGGGGGGAGGACATGTTATAGGAATGATTAGAAAAAATTAATGGATTTTGATTTATTGATATAAACTTAAGGTCAATTTTGTTATGCTGTATGTATTTTTCTACTCTTAATTAAGGTATGATGCTGATGTAACTCATTTAAAATTGTAATTTGTAATTGAGAAATGCAGCTTAATAGTCATCTATGATAAACAAAGTTATATTCATGTTAGTTAGGCTTTTGTAGGCATACAAAGATATATTTCAATTAGATAGGTAGTCTTCAAACACTTCAAAGACATGTAGAATATGGCATTTAAAATATTTTAAGAATTTAGACTTTTCTGGACTGTGAGACAGGTCTGCTCCTGGCAGCACCAATGTATTTCAGAAAAATGATGGGCATTGAAGAAACTTCATGTGGAATTTACTTTGTGGCAACAGTTATCCACTGGACAAGAAACTGTTCTGGTATTGAATGCTTGATAGTATGCTGTATAAACTGGACATGCAGGTTCCATAGGAAAGTGACCTCTGAACTTTGGCAGAACAAGCAGATATGGTCCTTCAGGTTCCTGCTGTGCAGAAAACATTGCCAGACATTCTTCAGGACACAAGGAGAACCAACTGATGAACTGTGTCAGATTTCTTGCATCACTGAAAGGTATTCCAAAGACTTTGGGCCATAAAGGCTGAAGATGGTGCCCCAACATTACAAAGGAACTTTGGGTAACTGTCCAGGCAGACAGGTGTCATCTCTGTCACTTTCTAGAATTTGGAAGTTGCTTGTACTACTTGTTTATTTGGATAATATTATATCCTTCTGTGGTCTTTGATGTGGTTGAAGGTTTAATAATTATAGGTATAGTTCTTTTTAGTTAAAAAGGTATATTAGATATGAAACTTTAGACTCACAAGGATAAAGTAGATAATAGAATATTTTCTTTAAGTTTGTTAATAACAAATAGACTGGATATTGTGATTGTAATTCCTGCTTGAGAGCTGTTCTGTTGTAATTTTGCTATATGGAAATTGAAACCTTCCTTTTTGATTAGACAGAAAAGAGGAAATGTGGTGGAATGTTCTCTGTATGCTGTAAATTAAGGACTGTTTTGGCCTATGCACAGCACTGTAGAAAGTGGGTGGAGAATCAGAAGACAGGCAGGTAGGAGAAGGGCAGAGTTAGTCAGTCTCCATCCTACCCCCAAATAAGGAGGAACAGACATGTAGAGGTACAGGTGAGCCACGGGCTGAGCCACCTTGTGGGAAGATTAATGGAAATGGGTTGAATTAAGATGAAAGAGCTAGCTAGTAATGTGCATAAGACATGGGCCAAACAGTATAAAGTATATAAGTGTCTGATTCATTTCTTTGGGCAAAAAAAGCTGTGCGGACCAGGTTACAAAACCTCCGGGCACAAATGGGCCTGTTAAAAACTTAATACTACAGAAATCCCCAACAACCCAGGCTGTAGTCAAGACTTTAGGTTGCTTTCCACAAATGGAGTTTGACAGCAAGCCTCCATTCCTGAAGACAAAATGCATACTCACTGAATATAGAGATTGAGCAAGTGCCTACAAAGAAGCTTAATGCCTAGATTCTAGTGTCTTTTATATAGAAAGGTTTTCTGCAGGCTTCCAAAACAGAAATATCAACATCAACACAGGCACAAAACTTTTGATCTACAGTGTTGTCCTTCTTGTAAAATATACTAGGTTAATTGTGCCATAAAGGTTGTAGGAGTAATGAAGCATTGTCTGATTTAATGTAAGGTCTACTTTACTAGACAGAACTCATTACACACCTGACATGGCCTGTGTGACCAAGAACAATAGACTATATATGCCAGAGACCCCTGGTAAAACAAACACCACTGAATTTTAAAAAAAGAACAAAAAGAAACAATAAAAAGTATATTAATGTTATTCTGCTCTACCTTATAAATAGGTAACTTATCAGCCATCATCAAAAAATTTTTCTTCTCTAGTATATGGAAACAAATACAGAGACCTTCAGAAAGGCATTGCAGACACAGAGAGAGAGAGAGAGAGAGAGAGAGAGAGAGAGAGAGAGAGAGGAGACCTTGGACCACACAGCACTAAATGAATGTCTCCATCAAGTTCATCCAACCCAGAGCTCAGGGAACCCAACAGAAGAGGAGGTGGGAAAAGTACAAGAGCCAGAGCAGATGGAGGACACCAGGAGAACTGGTCCTGTAGTTCAGCTGAGCAAGGCTCATATGAACTCAAAGTGTCTGAAGGAGTGAGCACAAGATCTACAAGGACCTTCCATAGGTTATTTGCATATTTACCATGGATTTCAATATAGTATTTATGGGACTCCTGACTGTGTGATTGAGTGGGTCTCTGGATTCTTGTGCCTTCTCTTGGGACTCATTTCCTTTTGTTGGTTTACCTTGTCCAACTTCCATGGATGATTCATGTTTTATCTTATTATATTTTATTTTGTGTTATCTCTTAGAAGCCTGTTCTTTTTTAATGAAAGACAGAAATAGAGGGGATCTGGATGGAAGGGGAGTTGGGGAGATATTGAAAAGAGCAAAGTGAGAAGATTTTTATGAAAGGAGAAAACATAATAATACAGAGTGTTTGCTTTTCTTACTTGCTCAGAAAGATTTAGTTAGAGAATAAAAGAAGACACTATTTTTTTTTGTGGTGATAGAGATAAAACTGAAAGCTTAATACCTACCAGCAAAAATCTAAACCAGTGAACTACATAGTTAGTGCTTTCCTATATTTCTAATCTTCTAATTTCTCTGTGTGTTATTAAATAAACTGCTATTAAAAAAAGATTGTCCAAGTTAAGTCACAAGAATCCAGTTCATTGTATATGCCAACTGGAATCTCCATGGTGGGAAAATTATTTTTGGAAACGAAGCAATCCATAATATGAGAATCTCAAGCCTCAGAGATAAGTGGCTTTTCATACAGTGCTTCATGATCTTAGCATAGTTCTGCCAGAACACCTATTCTGAGCAGTTTATGCAAGCCTTTTTGCACATGGTCACACTTTGAAATGACAGTAACACTGGCAAATTAATACTGTACCTATGAAAAAGAGCTCAAGGCAGAACTATACAGAACCAGGTAAATATGAGGAAAATTAATAAACTTGTATAGGTCAAGGAAGTACGGGGTTATTTGTTAGCTGTGATAGATAATTAAAGCAGATGCTTCAACAATCAACACATTTATCCAGGTAGAATAATGCATTAATGCCCACCCTTTTGTTAATAACTTCATCACCTTTTAGAACATGGGCATTGTGCCTGATTAAGACTATCAAACATTTTCATACAGAACTGTAGTGGGAAATTAGGAACTATATATGTAAACGATTGTGTTAGAGGACTGGAGACGAGCAGGGTGTGGTTAACTGGAAAGGATTTTGGAAGTACACTTTTGAGGGAGAGGACCAGGACAGGAAGTCGGCATTTTTTTTGTGAGAGTTTTTGACTAGTCATGTGGGTTTTTGGACAAATAAAATAACTTTTGAGGCGTGCAGTTTGGGCCAACAGTATAAGAGTTTAGACGTGTGACATAGGGATGAAGAGTTTTTTTAAAAACGCTCCAGTGCACTGCAACCTTATCCCTTCATTTTTCTGTTAAAACCGTCTGTGTTTTATAAGTGATTTTTACAAAATAAACCCCATCTAAAACATATCTCACGACAGGTTTTTACCACGATAATTGGCGCCCAATGTGGGGCTAATTCCACAAACCCGCCGGGTTCCTCCCCCACCAATGGAGCCAGTCTAAATGACTTTGGTTACCAACTGCGCACAAGCCTCCTGTACACAAGCAAAAACAAATCTGTGTGCGACAGATCTCCTAAAAAACAAATTGACTCATCCTGGTGGCACACGCCTAATAAAATTTGTTAAAAAATCTAACAAAAACCCTCCCAACCAAATCACCACCTCGTTTCCCACACCATTGCTGCTGCTGCTGATCGCGACTACGACATCTGCTGACCATAAGTTCTCATTACATCTAAATATATTTTTTCTTCCTTTTCTTTTCTACATATTTTTTTCCTTTCTACAATGTCTTACCAAATAAATGTTCAAAATTTTACTCACTTTTTCACAATAGTGATAAAAAATTATTTTCAAAATTATACATTTAAAAGTTATCTCAACCCAAGAGTCCTTTTACTTTTTTATATAATAATATACTTCATAACTACCTATTTTAAAAGATCTCAACATAAAAAAATATAAGACTAAGATGTCTAACATAAATAAACATATTAAGACACTCCCAAAAAATCATTGTTTCCATAAAAAAGTCTACTTTAATCAAAAAAAAGTTAGAGCTCATATTAATAAAAATTTTTAAAAAATTAAATAAAAAACTTAAAAAAATAAATAAAAATTTTATTAAAAAAACACAGAGCTCAAATCAATGAAAATTTTAAAAAATTAAATAAAAAATTAAAAAAAATAAATACATGAATGTGTCTTCATAAACAGACATATACATATTAACTTTTGAAAAGTAAATCATACCCAGTGAGGACAGAGCAGATGGC
>PVIH01008422.1:0-91048 GCA_004025045.1 Sigmodon hispidus | reverse complement strand
ATGTACCACAGTTTGTTAATCCATTCTTCAGTTGAGGGACATCTAGGTTGTTTCCAGGTTCTTGCTATTACAAATAATGCTGCTATGAACATAGTTGAGCTAATACTTTTGGAGTGTGAATGTGCCTCTTTAGGGTATACACCCAGAAGTGGTATTGCTGGGTCCTTGGGGAGATTGATTCTCAATTTTCTGAGAAACCGCCATATTGCATTCCAAAGTGGCTGAACAAGTTTACACTCCCACCAACAATGGAGGAGTGTTCCCCTTGCTCTGCATCCTCTACAACATAGGCTGTCATCTGTGCCTTTTATCTTAGCAAATCTATCAGGGGTTAGGTGGTATCTCAAATTTGTTTTGATTTGCATTTCTCTGATGGCTAAAGATGATGAGCACTTTTTCAGGTGCCTTTCAGACATTCATAGTTCCTCTGCTGAGAATTCCCTTTTTAGATCTGTACCCCATTTTTTGATTGGGTTATTCAAGGTTTTGGGCTCTAGAGTCTTGAGCTCTTTATATATCTTAGAGATCAGTCCTGTATCACTTGTAGGGTTGGTGAAAATCTTTTCCAATTCTGTAGGCTGTTGTTTTGTCCTATTGACAGTGTCCTTGGCTTTACAGAAACTTCTTAGCTTCAGTAGATCCCACTTATTGATTGTTGGTCTTAGTGTCTGTGCCACTGGTATTATATTTAGGAAGTGGTTGCCTGTGCCAATTCATAGAAGTGTATTTCCCACTTTCTTTTCTATCAAGTTTAAAGTGGCTGGGTTTATGTTGAGGTCTCTGATCCACTGGATATGAGTTTTGTGCAGGGTGACAGGCTTGGATCTATTTGCATTTTTCTACACACTTCCGTCCAGCTATGCCAACCCCATTTGTTAAATATACTATAAGGGAACAAAAAGATATTAAGGGGATAAAAATTGGAAAAGAAGAAGTGAAGCTATCTCTATTTTCAGATGATATGATTGTATACATAAGTGACCCACTAAATTCTTCCAAGGAACTTCTATGGCTGAGAAACACCTTCAGCAATGTAGCAGGATACAAGATTAACTCAAAAAAATCAGTAGCCCTTCTATACACTAAAGATAGAAGAGCTGAAAAAGAAATAAGGGAAACATTACCCTTCATAATACCTGCAAATAGTATTAAAAACCTTGGAATAACTGTAACCAAAGAAGTAACAGATCTATTTGACAAAAATTTTAAATAACTGAAGAAAGAAATTGAAGAGGATATCTGAAAATGGAAAGCTCTCCCATGTTCCTGCACTGGTAGGATCAACATAGTAAAAATGGCAATTCTACTAGAAGCAATCTACAGATTCAATGCGTTGCCCATCAAAATCCCAACACAATATTTTTTGGACCTTGAAAGAACAATACTCAATTTCATTTGGAATAACAGGAAAGCCAGGATTGCCAAAACAATTTTACTCAATAAAAGAACCTCAGGAGGTACCACCATCCCTGACTTCAAGTTATACTATAGATCTACAGTAATAAAAACAGCCTGGTACTGGCATAAAAACATACTTGTGGATCAATGGAATAGAATTGAAGATCAAAACATTAACCCAAAAACCTATGAACACCTGATCTTTGACAAAGAGGCCCAAAATATTCAATGGAAAAAATAATACTTTCTTAAGTGCACTTTCTAATTTGGACTTCTTAGCTTCTTCTTTCCTACCTCTGTCACCTCCTTACTTCCCATCATTCATATTATACTTTTCTCTTCTCATTTTCATGTATGATTATATTTTTGCCACATGGCTTGTGTTATTTTATTCATACCATACTCTTTTCTTCTTTTCTTCCTTTTGCATTTGTATTTTCTTTATAATAGAGTTGATAATCAACTCATTGACCATGTAAATTTATTGTGCTTATGCCAGCAATAAATAAAAAATGCCACATGGAATTTTTTAATACAATGTAATGGGAACCCTGTAGTTTGGTTGTAGATTAGGCTAATTCTTTTGTAGATATGTAGCATTATGTAATCAATGGACTGTGTAATATCTGAGTGTAAACTTATAGAGACTCCCTTTTTAGGTTGGAATATCATTAAAAATTTTTGGAGTAGGATGTGGTTCCTGTTCTTAAATTACATTGACTTTGTGGCTTACTAAACAAAGTTATATTTTGAAATACTTGATTTATTTTTAATATTGTGGCATATCTCCCATACTTGCTCAAAAATCCCTTTAAAATTTAAGAATAAATATTTAGATATCTTTTAATTACTAAGTTTTCAAATCTAAAGTGCTTTACCTGAAAAGATCCTGGGTGATCACAGGTAGAATATTTAGATAGTCATGCCATACTTGTAAACTATAATCAAATTTGGCTATTCACATCCATAAAATTGCAAAAACATATTCTTGGCATTTTTCCCTACAAAAAAAAGCCAATACTCAAATGTTCAAAATAAATCACAGTGTCAATCTTGTATGTAGTAGATATTCAATGAATATCTACCATTAGCTCTAATCACGTTTTAAGAGGATAGCAAAATGGGTCTATGGAATAAGTCACATACTTACACATGCCTCAACAGTATCTGACGTCAAAACATAATATAGTTCAGTGATTAGAAAAGACGAATACCTTTTCTTCTTAGGGAAGTTATCTATTTTCTTTTGTTAGAAGAGGTAAAATGATTGGTTCAAAATATCGGGGTAATCCTTTTAGACATTTGAATTACATAGCAAGCTCATGTTGATACCTCTCAGCTTTCCTTTATAAGAAATTAGCAACTGTCAGAAACAAGTGGACATCCAAGTCTCAGATTGATAAAGAGGGATAATATTATGTCAACAGTGACAGAGAAGTTGGTCTTTTCCCTTGGTTCTCACCAAAGTTTTAACAGTAAATTGGTTGCCCCTGTTGACTCATGAGTTTTAGAGGAAAAGACTGCTTTTTTGAATTTTTGTTATTATGAATAATGTCACATTTTCTAACTGTGTATATTCTTGTTCAAGGTCCCTTACCCCTCCCACCCTCTCCAGGCACTCTCTCTTCTCCAAAACTTCCCATCTCCTCCCCAGCAACGACAGGATCCTAATATGGCTTAGTTCAGCATCCACTCCTGGCAGACCCAGTTTCCTCACTCCAACATGAAGACTGGGTTAGATGTTCCTCTGAAGGGAGTGGGACCCAAGATGGAGATCCAAGGACTTTCAGAGCCAAAGCTGTTAAGTGTTTTTGGTTTGGAGATTGGGAATGCTTTGCTTTTTGCTTTTTTGTTTATAGTCCACTAATGAGTGAGTACATTCCCTGCTTATCTTTCTGGGTTTGTGATACCGCGCTCATGAAGATATTCTTCAAATCCACCCACTTGCCTGCAAATTTGGGGATATAATTTTTTCTTACTGCTGAGTAGGGTTAGGGTTAGGGTTCAGGATCTTTTCCTGGCAGATCCACTTTCCTCACCCCAACATGAAGATTGAGTCAGGTGTTCCTCTCAAGGGAGTGGGATCCAAGATGCAGGTCCAAGGTCTTTCAGAGCCAAAGCTGTTCAGTGTTTGTGGTTTGCAGCTTAGACATACTTTGCTTTTTGCTCTTTTATTTAGAGTCAACTAATGAGTGAGTAAATTTTCTGATTATCTTTCTAGGTTTGTGATACCTTGCTCAGGAGGATATTCTCCAAATCCATCCATCTGCCTGCAAATTTTAAGATATCATTTTTTCTTACTGCTGAGTAGTACTCCATTGTGTAGATATGCCACAGTTCGTTAATCCATTCTTCAGTTGAGGGGCATCTAGGTTGTTTCCAGGTTCTTGCTATTATGAATAATGCTGCTATGAACATAGTTGAGCTAATGCGTTTGGAGTATCAGTGTGGGTCTTTAGGGTATACACCTAGAAGTGATATTGCTGGATCCTTGTGAAGATTCATTCCCAGTTTTCTGAGAAACTGCCATACTGCATTCCAGAGTGGCTGAACAAGCTTAGCCTCCCACCAACAATGGAGGAGTGTTCCCCATGATCCTCAAACTCTCCAGCATAGGCCGCCATCTGTGTCTTTTATCTTTGCCAATCTGAAAGGTGCAAGGTGGTATCTCAAAGTTGTTTTGATTTGCATTTCTCTGATGACTGAACATGTTGAACACTTTTTCAAGTGCCTTTCATCCATTTTTAATTCTTCTGCTGAGAATTCCCTTTTTAGTTCTGACCTCCATTTTTGATTGGTTATTCAAAGTTTTGGGCTCTAGTTTCTTTTTTTATTACTCTTATAACATTTTACCTTTTTATTTCATTATTTTTCAATATTATTTCATTATTATTTTCTGTTTCATTTTTATTATGAATGAAGTCACATTTTCTATCAGTGTGTATCTTTGTTCAAGGTCCCATCCACCTCCCACCCCCTCCAGTTACCTCCTGACATTGTTGGAAAGGAGATGGGAGATGTGCAGAAGATTGAGATCTAGTTTCTTGAGTTCTTCATATATTTATATAGAGATCAATCCTCTATCACTTGTAGGGTTGGTGAAAATCTTTTCCCATTTGGTAGGTTGTCATTTTTGTCCTATTGACCGTGTCCTTGGCTTTACAGAAGCTTCTCAGTTTCAGGGGGTCCCACTTATTGATTGTTGTTTTTAGTGTCTGTGCTACTGGGGTTACATTTGGGAAGTGGTAACCTGTGCCAATTTGTTGGAGGGTATTTTCCACTTTCTTTTCTATCAAGTTCAGAGTGGTTGGGTTTATGTAGAGGTCTTTGATGCACTTTGATTTGAGTTTTATGCAGGGTGACAGAGTAGCAGGCAATTTTTCAAATCCCCTATGAAGGCTTCAATAATCTTCACAAGGGTGTTTTTGCTGTCGTTTCCTTTTGTTTCTCCTTCATTGCTCTGCTCATGTCTTGTAGCTATAGATTCACCAGTTTCTTCTGGTGTTGCCTTGTTGGTCTTTATATTGTTATATGTATTTTTGCACTGGCATCTGCTCATGACTTCAGAGGTTCATGATTAGTCAGCTCCTATTCAGTTGTAGCAAGAGGACTTGTGTGTCTCCTGTCCGCTGAGCAAGGGTTCTGTCTACTCAATCTCTGACTCTGCTCTGGACAGATGTCTGTATTTCAAAGGCCTCAGTCTTTCTGTGATGAAACAGTTTGCCCTGGAGTCAGGGCCCACCTGTGTAAGGTCCCTTCTTTTAGGGGTTGCTGGACAAGGCCCTTCACAGCAAAAGCCTAGTGCCTGTCTGCTAGGGAGAGTCTGAAATCAGACCCTAGTTATTGACCCTAGGAATTGACTCCGGTGCCAGATAGGGACTCTCTAGATGGTGGGTCCTGTGCCTGAATCTGTTCATCTCTGACTCCTCTTTGGACAAGAGTCTGAATTTCAAAGGCCTCAGTCCTCCTCTGGGGATTTTTATGTATTTGGACTTAATTTTGTGCAGAGTGATCAATATGAATCTATTGGCATTCTTTTAATGGTTGATATCCATTTATGTCAGCACCATTTGTTAAAGCTGTGTTCTTTATTCAATTGCATGGTTTGGGCTTTTTTTTTTTTTTTGTAAAAAAACAAGTGTCCATAAGTGTGTGTATTAATGTGTCTTCAATTTGATTGCATTTGTCAAGACAATATTTTTATGCTGATACTAAGTTATTTTTATTGTTATAACTCTATAGTAAGTTGGAAGCCAGGGATGATGATGCCTCTGAAACCTTCTGTATTTTATAGAATTCTTTTTAGCTATTCTGGATGTTTTTGTTTTTTCATGTTGTTCTTTTCATGTCTGTGAAAAATTGTATTGGTATTTTGATAGAGATTGCTTTGAGTATGTAGAGTCCTTTTGGTAAGATTGCCAATTTTACTATGTTGATCCTACATATCCAATAGCATGAGAAGTCTATCCATTTTCTGATATCTTCTCTTTTTTTATTCAAAGACTTAAAGTACTTCTCATATAGGTCTTTTGTTTGTTTGGTTAGAGTTATCTCAATATGTTTTATGTTATTAGTAGCTATTGTAAAGGGTTATTTTTTTTCTGATTTCTTTCTCTTCCTGTCTTATATTTCTATATAGGAGAGCTACTGATTTTTTAACCTAATCTTGTGTCCTGTCACATTTCTGAAGGTGTTTATGAACTGTAGGATTTTTCTGGTAGAATATAGAGAGTCACTTATGTATATTCTCATACCATTTGCAAATAGCAAAAGTCTGACTTCTTTTTCTCCCATTTGTATCCCCTTGATATTCTTTTGTTGTTTTATTGCTCTAGCTGGAACATTGAGTACTATATTGAATAAATATTGAGAGAGTGTGCAGTCTTGTCTTGTTTCTGTTTTTAGTGGACTGACTTTTTTATCCCTGATCTCCACAAGACCTTTATCACGAGGAGCTTTTGGTTTTTGTCAAAGACTTTTGAGCATCTAGTGAGATAGTTATATGCTTTTTTCTTACAATTTGTTAATAAGTTGAATAATATTGACTGATTTTAATTTGTAGAACCATCGTGTATCTCTGGTGACTTTTTGAAGTGTTCTTGAATTCAGTTTGCCAGTATTTTATTGAGTACTTTTGCATCAATGTTCATGAGGGAAATTGGTCTGTGAGTCTCTTTCTTAGTTGCATCTTTGCTTGGGATCAGTACCAGAGGGACTCTTGCCTCATTAAAAAAGTTTGGCAATGATCTTTGTTTCTATCTTATTTGGGGATATATTGGTATTAACTATTTCAAATTCTGGTAGAATTTTGCACTGAAAACATCTGGTCCTGATCTAGTTTTGGGTCAGAACATATGATAACTGTTTCTGTTTCTTTGGTGTTATAGGTTTAATTAAATTGTTTATTTGATCTTGATTATTTTGGTATGTGCTACTTATCCAGAAAAAAAAATGTCCATTTCTTTTAGATTTTCCAATTTTGTGGAGTACATAATTTTAATGATTGAGACAATGATGCTCTGGATTTCCTCAATGTCTATTGCTATGTCTTCCTTTTTATTTCGGATTTTGTTAGTTTGGATAAGGATTTGTCCATCATATTGACTTTTCTCAAAGAACAAACTCTGTTTCTTTGATTCTTTTTATTGTTCATTTTGTTTACATTTTATTGATTTCAGTTCTTAGTTTGCTTTTTTTTTCCAGGTGGTTATCACTCCTAGGTGAGTTTGTGCCTTTTTCTTCTGGATTTTTCAAGTGTGCTATTAAGTCACTAGTGTGAGATTTCTCCAAATTCTTTATGTAGGCACTTAGTGCTATAAACTTTCCTCTTATCACTACTTTAAGTATGTCCCATAAATTTAGTTATATTGTGGATTTGTTTGGATTGAATTATAGGAAGTCTTTTATTTCTTTTTTTCTTAACCTAGTGATGATTTAAATGATCATTGTTCAATTTCCATAAGGTTATAGGCTTTCTACAATCTGTGTTGTTGAATGCTAACTTTAAACTATGGTGGTCTGATAAGGTAGATGGGATATCTCCATTATTTTAATCTAGTGAGAGTTGATTTGTTATTTAGTATGTTGTCATTTTTTGAGAAGGTTTCATGAGGTGCTGAGAAGAAGGTATATTCTCTTGTGTCTTGGTGAAATGTTCTATAGATGTTTGGTAGATCCATTTGAATCATAACATCTGTTAGTTCTCTTATTTCTGTCATGTTTCTGTTTGGCAGACTTATCCAGTTTTGAGATTGTGGGGTTGTGTCTTTCACTATTTGTGTGGGAAGTTTTATGTGTGATTTAATCTTTATCAATGCTTCTTTTACAAATGTAGATGCCCTAGAATTTGTGGAAAAGATATTCAGAATTGAGATTTCTTTTGATGGATTTCTCTTAGGATGAACATGAAATGTCCTTCTCATATCTTTTAATTAATTTTCATTTGAGGTCTATTTTCTTAGATATTACTACAGGTGCATCAGCTTGTTTCTTTGGTCCAGTTGATTGATAAATCTTTTCTCACCATTACTCTGATGTCATGTTGTACTTGAGGTTGAGTTGTGTGTCTTGTATGCAGCTGAAGGCTGAAACCTCTTTATGTACCCATTGTGTTAATCTGTGTCTGTTGATAAAAAAAAATTGAGAGAAGTAATATCAACATATATTAATAATAAGTGATTGTTAATTGCTATTATTGTTGGTGGTGGTAATGTCTGTGTGTGTGTGTGTGTGTGTGTGTGTGTGTGTGTGTGTGCGTGTCTAGCTGTCTGTCTGTCCGTCTCTGTTTTGAGACTTGCTGGTGTGAAGTTAGCTATTGCCTGTGTTTTTATGGTTGTACCTAACTTTTTTGGGTTGTAATTTTTCTTCTAGTACTTTCTGTAGGACTGGACTTGTGGAAAAGTATTGTTTAAATCTGGTTTTGTCATTTAATATCTTGTTTTCTCCATTCATGGCAGTTGAGAGCTTTGCTGGGTATAGTTGTCTATGCTGGGATATGTGGTCTCTTAGTATCTGTGGAATGTTTTTCTACGATGTTCTGGATTTCAGAGTTTCCACTGAAAGTTAGTTGTAATCCTCATAGGTCAGCCTTTATATGTTACTTGGCTTTTTTCCTTTGCTGCTCTTAATACTTTTTTCTTTTTTCTATGATTAATATTCTGGTTATTTTGTGGTAAGAGGACTATTTTTGGACAACTCTCTTTAGTTCTGTAAGCTTCTTGTAACTTCATAGGCATGTCATTCTTTACACTGATAAAGTTTTCATTTATGGTATTGTTGAATATATTTAGTGTGCCTTTCATGGCCACTTCTCCTTCCTTGATCTCTCTTATTTTTAGGTTTGGTCTTTTCATGGTGTGCACATTTCCTGAATGCTTTGTGTTAAAATTTACAAGATTTATCATTTTCTTTAGCTGATGAATCCATTTCCTCTGTAATATTTTAAATGCCTTCCATCTCTTATAGTCTGTATTTAATGCTTCCCACTGTAGTTTCGACACATTCCTGATTTTTTTCTACAACTTCCTTAAGTTTGTGTTTCTTTATTGCCTCTATTTCAAATTTCATGTCTTAAACTGTTTTGTTCACAAGTCTAATTGCTTTTTTCTTTAATTTTTTGGTTTTCTTTAAAGAATTTATTGATCTTTCAGTTTTTATTGTCTTCCTCGCATTTCTTTAAGAATTTTTTATTTCCTTTTTAAAGGCTTTTATTATTTTTATAAAGTTATTTTAAATTCATTATACTCTGTTTTATCTGCATTGGCATGTTCAGGTCTTGCTGTGGTAGATCTTCTAGTTTTGGGGTGGGCCATATTGCTCTTTATGTTGTTGAATGTATTCTTACACTTCCTTTTACCCATTTCTTTCTTAAATCTGTACAGGTGGTCTGTGTCTCCAGGGGTCCTGCTTCTTCCAATCTGTCCTTTGGGTCACTCTAGTTCCTGGTTGCTCCACTGGGGTATGTGACTCTAGTGTTCTCTGGCACAAAGGAAGAAGAGGGTGCTGCTACTGGGTTTCTGGGTCTGGGATTGGTGTGTGGGAAAGAAAAGTAATGTGGCCCTGGTGCATAGGGCAAGAACACTAGATAGATCAGCCAGAAGCTTAGGGGCTTACACGTTTTTCTCCATTGCTGCATTTGAATTATGTGGATCTGGTGGCCTCTGGAATTTTGGAGACATTAGGATCTGGAACGAAGGAAAGTTGTACTGGGTCTCTGAGACTGGGATGGGTGTGGGGAAGGGGCAAGATATATGCCCCTAGTGTCTAGTGTCTAGGGATAGAGCACTAGATTGACCAGTTCGAAGATCAAGGGATTACCTGTCCTTTCTGTTTGCTGCAGTTGGGGTATGTGGCAATGGAGCATTTTTAAAACACTTGTATACAATGTGACCTTTTTCACCTCCTCTTACTTCTTATCCCACAACTACCACTTAGAATCTCTTCTCTATTGATTTTATTTCATTATATTCTCTGTTTGTGTATTTTTGTAAATGTGTGTCTGTGTTCTTATCTGTTTCAAGTGTCATTGTTTGTCTGAATGAGTTTAATGTAATGAGTGTCTGTGTATATATGTTTACATTTACATTTGTGGGGGGAATTGTGTATGTACGTGTCTACACATGTATATGTGTTTGTTTAAATCTGTGTGTTTTTTCTTCTTGTAGAGATGGTCACGTCTTCTATGAGTTTGTATTTGCAATACCCAAGTTATATATAGGATACAATATACTCAGTACTGCTCCACATACTATGTCTGTAAGATTTTTTCTTTCCATCTTTTTTCATGTTCCCTAGGACCTCAGGGGCTAGGGAATATTTAGACATCCTGTTGGGGATGAGCAATTAAAGATTTTTACCATCAACACCTAGGTGACTCTTACCTTAGAAAGCTTCCTGGCAGGAAAAGGTACAACATGTGCTATGACTAAAATATAGGTGATGTATGCTGACACTCAGCCCACACTTTCCAGATGTAGATCACCTTTTAATGGCATAATGAGAAGATGATGCTCAGACATATTTTTCTAAAATGTTTTTGTCACTTGGACAGAAGACCTCAGATGTAAAGCCCGAGGGCAGAAAATGTGGAAGGTTTCTCCAGGGAGCTTTATTGATCAGATGTGGAATGATGAAGTAGTTAAGTTCTGTTTGCAACACTTATAAACCACAGGCAGTGTCACTCATTTACTTGCTCAAACACTGCATTGTCATCACTTCAGGCTCCTTTTATGATCAGAGAAACACTGACAATGCTCACCTGGACTTCTTTCTTCTTGACCCTGAAGCTTTCTTTACTCCTCTTCCATTTTGGTATCCCAAAGAGTTCAGTCTCTTATACAGACAATGTATACCAGGATGGAGACATGGTAATCAGCGCCTTCTTACCCCTTTATACCTACCAAACCTCTCCACACTCTCATGGGCCAGAGAGCACAGAAATATACGAACGGTAGGTGTTTACTGCCTGTTCTTCCTAGCCCTAATCACCATGATGCACCCTTAATCAATGTTATCATTTCCTTCCTGTCTGTGATTCCTCACAATATAGTAAGAGGCTTACAATTTTATCTATAAATTCTATTCATATAAACACAAAAATAAGTCTGCAGCCAGTTTGAGTAGATGTGTCCCTTTTTCAGCTTTCATGCAGGGACCAAATGAAGTAACTAAGAAACATACCCTGAGGCATCTGTACAATTTAATATTAAAGTTGATAACATTGTCCCTTGTACAAATAAGGATCCAGGGATCCTTCTTATGTGTGCTTGCTAATATCTATACAGAATGAGAGCTACTGTATATATCACAGTCCTGGGGAGCCAACCTGCTGTATTTAGTTATTTGAAATTCTGTTCAGATCAGTATTTTCTGCCAAGTGTGTCCCTGTACCTTAGTTTCCAGGACTGGAAATATAATCAGATAAATGTGATGTTTACATTACCTCCAGTTTCTGACTAATCCAGATGCAAATACATACTTTGGCTTATTAATGAAATTACCACTGCAATCAAACAATTGTCTGATGAAGGACTAAGGCAGACCTGTACAGAGCCTTCTGATCCTTAGATCAAGATGTCAGTGAGAGCAGAGGTTACACCTCCTGTAGGATGTTGATGAGATAGGTGGTGTTTCTGTGCCTGACATACAAAACTCGGAAGAGTGAAGGAAGGAAATGCAACTGTTCCTTTTTAGAAGCTACCTTATCTCCCTCCCCCACACAAAACAGTTGGATGATATTATTGCATTCTCTCTTACTTTCTCCTTTTAGTCTCCTTTTTACTTTCTGTAAATCTGCTAGTCACAATCGCATTCTGTTGTCACTATAGTACCTGCTTCACTGGATACTATGGCCTTTGGCTCTTTGCCGGTCCTTAGAGGAATTCAGGTGTCTAGAACTTATAGTTTGATTGGTTTTTATCTGACTTGAATACCTCTAGTATCTAAATATAGCAGTCATTCATAGTATGTGTTGAATTTGGTAATAATGCAGCTTTTCAGTATAGTAGGCAAATGGCAAACTTACCTATTCAGAAGCTAAAATAGAATAAAGCTATATGTTAAGTTATTGGCATTTTTCTAATTTTGTTTATGGACCAATTGCAATTTTGTATTTTCAGGATATGTAAAATGATTTACTATTTGAAAAAAAGTGTGATATTTTCAAATTGCTTATAATTTATTACCTTAAGTAGTAAATTCTTTGGCAAAACCTACAATTCCAAATTATGTAAGCCATAATTCAAAATAGTTTTAATCCCTGGATATGTTCTTAGAGGTAGAATTACTAACCATTCATGGAACTCTTCCTTTAAATTTTGTCTACAAGAGTTTTCTTTATTCAAGTTGAGCCCAGGAGTTATTGCAGCTTATGCCTTCAATATTTTATGATGGCTGAAATATTTTATTTACATATTACACCAAGAATATATTCTTTCATGGTGGCTATTTATTCTATCTCTTCATCTTTTACTTTAAATGATGATAATCCATTGGCATTTAAGAGTTGTAAATTAATTTTGAGTTTGATGTTTGTATTAAATAATTTTGAGTGTAATGTGTTGAAGTGAAAAAGAATGCATGCAGTCCAAGGCTTTGATGTTTTACAAAAGTGGTGGATAAGTTCTCCTCTAAGATCCATGGCTTTAGCAATTGTGGAGAGGTGGTTCAGGTACCATGTGATTCCATATTAATCTCTTGTTGAACAAATAGTAAGTCCAATCAAAATTCTTTCTGCTCTTTATGTCTCTAAACAAATTTTCAAATTCACTGTCAGTTGTGTTTCATTCTATTGTTTCTTCATAATCTACTTAGATGTGCTTGTATCCATTTTGCATCAAATATGAGCATGGTGAGTTTTATAATCATAAATCTTTAATTTTTAGACTTATGTGTGTAGGGTTTTATCTCTCACTGACTTTCTAACATGTGTGTTTGGACATATGTTTTTGAGTAAGTGTAGACATACACACCACAGCACATAGGAAGAAAACTTTGAATATTTCCATTACATCCATATTCTTTTAGAAACGATTTCTTGATCACTTCTGTATATGCCAAGTAGATGGCCAATAAAGACCTCAAATGTGTCAGTAAGAAATACTGGATTGTAAAAACCAACCACAAAGTCTATGAATTTGTTGTTTTCCAGTCAGTTCTGCTTTGAATTTGTCAAGTGAAATTATAAATATAAATTTGCCTCTGGAGAAACATTCAAAATGTCATATTTTTTAACCTAGTAACAGAAACAATTGGTTTCCCAAGGTAAATTTTTTCATTATGTTTCCCTGAATAATGTGAATTTTCTTGCAATATTTAAAGAGCTTGATTCATCATTTGTCTTTAAAGGCACTTAAGTTTTACTTTCAATTACCATTATCCTTTTAAAAACATTGTGCATGGAAAATTATGTAATTATGTTAATTTAAAATTAAAAGACAAAATGAAAAATATACTAGTGATGACTATAATATCAGAAGTAAAGATAGATGCCTAAAGTTTAATAGAAATGGCAACTGAGGTCTACAACATTAAGTGTAGAAACACATGAAAGTAAATCTACATAAAAAGCAAGAGAAATATTAAATGATATATGGAACAAGAAAGCTAAGTGAATTATTTGAATAGAAAAAAAACAAACATGGAGTGTGCAACAGATGGTGTTATTTATCTGGACTGGCAGTGTGATCTCATGTGCATGGTGGAGTGCAAGTGAAGATACACATAAGTGAGCATTAGAAGCTACCTTTTTGGCTAAAGCACTTCTAAAGCAAGCATGGGATCCTGAGTTCAGATGCCAGCAACCAAGACAAGGCTTAGTGTGGCTGAATATGGACCTGTAACTCCAAAACTGTGAATCATGGAGACATAATCTCTCAGGTTTCCTGAGGGCAGAGGAGTTCCATGGACAGTGAGAAAATATCTGTGTCAGGGGAAGTATCTGCAGAGTGAGAGAGCAAGACTCCTGACATTCTCCTCTGGAAAGCACATGCAGAATATATGTGGGTATGCACACACTATAACACACATGTAGACATAAAATACTAACTTATTTAAATAATAAGACAAAATTATGTAAATTTTTCAAGGCAAATCATGAGTGATAAAAGTTAAACAATTATATTAAAAAATAAAAATTGATGCAAAGAAATTTCTTGGCTACCTATAAGAAGTAAAATTACATAGGAATGCCTGACCACATGAAATGTTTAATTATATAGAAAATTCAAAGGATATATGGTATATACCAATAAAGAACATCGGGGTAAAAGCATACAGGGAATTTAGAATACAGATAATATTCTTAATTATGATTGAAGAGACCCTCATTTTTATAAACAATGCTAAAATCTACCATATCTATTTTAAATTCTGTGTTATTAAATAACTTGAAACAGAACAGTTGAAGAAGATAGGAAGAATAAAAAATAGAGCTTTTGTGTTGTGTTCTTATGAACATAAAATGGAGGAATTGTGATCAAGACCTCACTCCCTACAAGTAGAGTGGATTTATTTTTAGTTCATCCTTAAAAAGAAGCTTGTCCTCAAGTAGGGGAGTTTGTTCTGTGGGGCACATACTCTGGACAAGCTTGGGGACCTAATTTAGAATCTCTAACATCTGCACTGAAGCAGGGTATGGCCACAGCATGGCTATAAGTGTGTATAAGCCAAGTGTTGTTGGGAGAGACAGGTGTTCAGAAACTTATTTGACAATAAGTTGGGTTAGGGTTAGTGTATCTTGAAGTACAGACTTCAAGTTCATTGAAAAAACATAGCCTTAAGGGAATAAGGTGCTGATAAAAGAAGACTCCTGGCATACTCTCCTGTCCTCATCTCTGCTCATATCTTGATACACCCCATATACATGCACACACAGAAACACACCTACTATAGATACACATATGCAATATACATTCATGCCATACATACATATACCCCACATATGAATTCAAATATCATATAAACACACCATTTACGTATACCATATATTGATTTAAACCTGAATGCTTCCTATGACGAAGTTTCTGGTAGGAGAAATATAAATGAGGAATACAAATGACAAAACAATAACTGGGACCAGAAAATATGGAATAAAGCTGTGATTTATAGAAAGAGAGCTTGTGAAGATGTATAGTATCCTATAAATTAATTACTGGCAAATGCTCAAGATCAGCAGAAAACTTAGTCAATATTGTCAAAGTGAATGAAAGATATCTAAGAACCAGCTCACATGGGCCCTGTAACCCCAGCACAGGGAAGAGCAGCATAAGAAAACTTAGTTTTACTCTTATGTTGCAATGGCTCCATTCCTAGACAGGCTATGCCAGATGAAACCTCAGATAAGGACATAGAACTAAATTTCACTTTGGCCTTTCATTAGCGTCTATTAGGAAGTCTTGGTTAATTCTGGTAATTCCCACCACATATATACTTTCTATCCCAGAATCACACAAATTATATTTATCAATTTTTAAAGGATAGGTGTGGTGAGTCTAAAGCAGGTGACAATTGTGCAGTGACAGTATGCTTAGTGAATGAAAGATAGTCTTGCGATCTATTCTCCCACAAGAAATGAAGAAAGTTGACCTTTTATGAGTTAGAAAATACAATCACAACCAGTCTTACTAACCTTTAAACAATTTCATATTTTAACACTATCAAATAACACGTAATACTTTCAATATGAAATCTGTGAGGGGACACTTTTATTTAGTTCATGACAGTTACTGCGTTAATTTTAAGACAATGGTGTTTAAATATCTCTCTGCAGTAATCTCTATGTCCTCTTCACAGGATCAATCCCAATAACTACCAATTTGCAATAGCCTTGACTTTTGCCATTGAGGAGATAAACAGGAATCACCTTGTTTTGCCTAATGTATCTTTGGGATATAGCATCTATAATGCCTGGCCAACTAATGAGGATGCATCTTTTAGCTTATTCTTTTGGCTAACAGGGAAAAACAAAATCATCCCAAACTACTCCTGCAGAAAAGAGGAAAAGTCTGTAGCTGTCATCACAGGAACAACATGGGAAATTTCCACCATATTTGGTACATTTCTGGAACTCTATAAATATCCACAGGTGAGACCGTGAGTGGGAAGAAATGAAAGATTCTTCTTTAACACCTACTATTGAGTACCAAAAAAGCATGATGGAGAAGACTTTATTTGTGTATGATAAAATAATACATAGTATTTTGCTAAATGAGGGTCCAGGAGTCAGAATGTTAACTGTGATAATACGAGGAAAGGAGTTGGAATGTCAGCATGATATCACCATACAGACAGGAAAGTCCCTGCAGCTTACTGTATTCTAGTCAAGTCAAAAGTCATAAATTTCAGGTGTGTAGCAGAGGCCCGACCTTAAAAATATGTGGGGGAAAGTAGAGAATATCTGGTGTTCTCTTCTGGCCTTTACATGTACACACATGTATAAGAACCTATGCAAACACTAGAATACCACACACTAGTATAGACACACAAAACCAACAAACCTTTTAAAATACATAGGCTTTAAAGCTTTGTGTATGTATGTTTGTGTGTGTGTGTGTGTGTTGAGATTTGTTGATATGCTGACTTTTCTTTTGTGAACTATACACTAAAACATGGAATATATACAGTTGTTGAGGAGAAATGTGAATAATCACATTTTTGATATTATCTAGATGTCAAAGTGATATTAAATACAAATACAAATACAAATCTGACATTCAAATACTGTTTCATGCTCATTAAATTAAAAATTTCTCGGTCATTCTCCTTCATGTAACTCTTTGTTCTTTTTCTTCAGCTGACATTCGGACCTTTTGAACCAAATTTGTATGACCCTATCAAGTATCCTTCTCTGTATCAAATGGCTACCAAGGATTCTTCTCTGACTTTAGGCATTGTCACATTGATGGTCTATTTCAGATGGAACTGGGTGGGGCTGGTCATCTCAGAAGAAGATAAAACTGTTCAGTTTATCTCAGAACTGATACCAGAGATGGAAAGAAACAGAGTCTGTGTAGCCTTCTTAGAAATGATTCCAGTCAACCATTTGTTCCATATGAGAGAATATGATGTCCAATATAGCCCTATTGTGATGAACTCAGCAAAAGTTATAATTATTTATGGTAAAACTGACTCAGCTTTAGGTTTGTTCTTCAGAAGATGTGAACATGTACTCTCATGGAAAATCTGGGTCACCACTTCACAATGGGAAGTCGCTAGTGCTATGAGACATTTCATCCTTGACTCATTCCATGGAACTCTCATCTTTTCCAATCATCATAGTGAGATTTCTACTTTTAAAACTTTTGTAAAGACACTCACCCCTTCCAAATACCCAACCGACATTTTTCTTGCAAGATTGTGGGAAACTTATTTTAGTTGTGCACTCTCTGATACTTTCTATAGAGCAGTAGAAAATTGTTCATCTAGAGGGTCCTTGGAATGGTTACCTTGGTACCACTTTGACACAGCCATGAGTGAAGGCAGTTACCATGTATACAATGCTGTGTATGCTGTAGCACACTCTCTCCACAAGATGCTTATGCAACAAGAAGATGTGCAAGCAATGAGAAATGACAGAAGAATTAAATTTCACCAATGGAAGGTAATGTCTTTTCATTTGGATGATTCATGATGTCACCAAAGGAATTCAATTAAGTGACCTCACAAGTACTCCTAATAAGTACCATGTAATTCTTGGTCCAAAGAGATGTTTTCTAAATTGTTTAACTGACAAAAAGAAAAATCTAGACCTGGTGAATATTATAATCAACATTTCATTGTCATAAATATATACTTAACAAGTAAAGGAAAAATTATGTTAAAGAGACCATTAGTATCCTGCATTTCTAATGTTCTCAAAGGAAAATTCTAACCTCTTCTCATGAAGTTATTAAATATGAACAAGAAGTAACTAACTAACATGTCAGGATCTTAAGTAGTGTAGAGTGCCACTAAACAAAGATATGATAAAATACCACACACAAATGTATCTGCTATAGACACTGTCTTTAATTTATTTCCTTTTGCTCTGACAAAATATGTGGATAAATCCTCTTAACTGAGAAAGCGAATATATGACTCCCCATTCCAGTTTATTTTCCATCATTTCTAATATCTCAAAATGGCCAAAATTAAGCAGTTTTTACATCAATATCAGCAGTCATTTGTAGACAGCAAAGACTTATTTCAGGAAAATATTGCTCAATGCCTTACTCCAGTATATTCAGTCCATGCTCAACTCATGTAATGGTCTTGAATAAACTCAGAGAGGGTCTTTGTGCCTCATTTATCCAAGTTACAAAATCTCTCATGTAGTGCTCAAAGGCCAAATTTATCTAGACAATTTTTGACTGGGATTGTATTTCTGGTTAAATACCTGATTGTTCATGACTAATATGAATAAAGTCATTTGATCAGTGCTGAAAACCACTAGAATACATGATGGTCCATAGCTTTATCTGATTATTCTATTGACATAGTATTAGGATAGTTGCATTTTTAATTCTATATATTCTATTACCTATTTCTGTTTTATACCTATAATGATGTTTTATGTTGAAAGCCACATTAACATAAATGTGAAGATGGCATATTTTAGGTAATATTTTTACAACAGGAATACTCATAATAAATCATGCATCATTTTAGCTGAATAAAATTCTGAAGAACATTCAATTCACAAATCCTGGTGGAGATCCAGTATCCTTGAAACCTTCAGAAAAAGTGCATGTAGATTTTGACATTCTGAACTTCTGGAATTTTCCACAAGGTCTTGGACATAAAGTGAATGTAGGAACATTTTCTCCATATTTGCCACCTGGTGAACAATTGACATTGTTAGAAGACAGGATAGAGTGGAGCGTAGGAGAAAAAGAGGTGGGTAGAATCTCACATTATGCTTTTTACAGAACACAGAAAGTTAAAAAAAAAGTACCTTTGGTAAGCTTCAAGCCTCCTCATAAATTAAAGAGTAACTACACTGGAATATTTACAAACTTAATTTCTTTATACATTCAAATATTTTCTTCATAAAATATTTATTGCCCAAAATTAACACATTCTTCCCCATATACATTACATAATTCTCCACATATGTGTGTGGGTGTATATATTTACATATATATTAATATGTATATTGTAGATCCCATTATGTTGTGTAATTATTCTTTCATTGATTAATTAAATATTATTTTATAAAATAAAAATCTAAATGGTCCAATATTCTCATAGAATTCACTTACTAGTTTAATTGTTATATGTTCTCATATTTCTGATTTTCTTTGCTCAGACTCCAACATCTGTATGCAGTGAAAGTTGTGGTCCTGGATTCAGGAAATCTCTTCAGGAAGGCAAGGCTGTCTGCTGTTTTGATTGCAGCCTTTGCCCAAATAATGAAATTTCCAATGGAACAGGCAAGTTTGAGCATTACAGATGAGGTACCCACACATCTTTGTTTTTTATTTATTGTGTGAAACAAAAATAATGTACAAGAGACTTGCTACCATATATTTTTAAAATTTGTATTTAATAATCATTAATATCATATCCATTTGTGATAGCCCACATTTCATAACTTCAGATAATTACAATCCATATTTTGCTTAATATTTTTTGATATCTTGAAAAATATAATATTCATTTCTTTTAGAAGAATTTACACCTGGATTCTACTGATATAGTTCTATCTCCAACCTTTTTGGAGTTTCATTAACCTGACTGAAACCTTTAATCAGATACAGGGTTACTCTTCCGATTCCCAGAATTGTTTAAAATAGATCAGATATTAATAGATAGTACATTTGTCTTAAGAAAATCAGGGGCTAGAGAAATAACTTGGTAGTTTAGATAACTGGAAACCATTTAAGAGGACCAGGATTTGGCTTCCAGTCCACAGATTATGGCTTTCAGCTGTGCACCACTACAGTCCTAGAGGACCTGACACCATATTTTGGCCATGTGTGCAACACACCCATGTGCACTACACACCTATATTCACACAAAATAATCAAAGGAACCACATGAAGACTAAAAGTTCAGATGTCTCATTTGAATTTTAATGGAAAAATTGTGTTTCCTGCTCCTGTAATATCAACATGAGGAGGGAAATGTCTATTAATATGTACATTCAGGGTTAGGACTTAAAGATTAATAACTATATACACAAGGTCCTGAAGAATGAAGTAAGTGATGCTACAAATATTGAGTGTAAATCATAGAACTTAGGTTTGGTTTGTGACAGAACATTAGATGACCAAGAACATGGAAAATGGTTGTTAATAAAGTTTAAAATGGCCAAGTTAAAGAAATTACTACATCATGTAATATCTAATATATAATAAATTATTTGATTAAAATAAGATAATTCCATCACCAAAAAATTTAATACATCAATTTGCTTAATTAACATAGGTACAATAATTATCAGTGAAAAACTTACAAAATGAATTCAGTATCAAATAATACTTACATTATCCCACATAATAACATTGGTTTTATCTTTAAATGTATGAATTCTTCAACATACATAAGTTATTATTATATTCACCAACACTAATAGGTTCAAGGAAAGAATTGTGTGATCATATTATTGGGTGCTAGAAAGGTCTTGAAACAAATCCAAAATTTCTTCATAAAA
This sequence comes from Sigmodon hispidus, assembly GCA_004025045.1. Classification (NCBI taxonomy): domain Eukaryota; kingdom Metazoa; phylum Chordata; class Mammalia; order Rodentia; family Cricetidae; genus Sigmodon; species Sigmodon hispidus. Next base: position 70,521 of record PVIH01008422.1, on the reverse strand, counting down.
TAATCTCTGGAGAATTTAGTCATATAGGAGACATATCTCAACATAATAAAGGCAACATAAAATATCATACTCAAAAAGAGACACAAAGTATTTCCATTACTTCAGGATCAAGAAAAAGTTATCCCTGCTACTATTTTATCCCATAATGCTTGTAGTCTTACCTGCATAAATAAGGCACTGGAATGACTAAGGAGGGTGTGTGTTAAAAGGAGGAAATCAGAATATCTATACCTGTATATGGCAGGATTCTGTGACTTGAAGCTCACATCAGAAATCTCCTGCAGGTAAAAGACACATTCAGTTTGGTAACAGGACACCAGAAAAAGTGTTCTTCTATACCAACATCCAACACGCCAAGAAATAAATCCAGGTAACACTACTATAACTGTTATTTATAAAAAAATTAGAACAAATAAAATTATGGAGAATAGTAATACGCTGAAAGCTTTTGACACTAAAAAAGAAATTGAAAAGAGAAAAAGATGGAAGTAAATCACTCATTGTAAAAGTGGCTATTGTCATACTTAGTTGGAGTTTGTACTTCTGTGAATAAAAATATTAAAATAGAAACTAAGTTGTAAGATGGTTAATTTTAATTTAAAGGTCTGAGGTTAAACTCTATCACCTAGGGAAGCCAAGGAAGGCATTTAAAGCAGAAAACTAGAAACAGGAACTCATGAAGGTGAGAGGAAATAACCTTCCTTACAGGCTGGCTCCACATCTCTTTCCAAGTACAAATTCTTATGCATCCTCATATCAACTGCCCAGCGGTTGCATCATGCACAGTGAACTAGCCCATCCCATATGAATAATTAATTGAGGATGTGCTTCATAGTCTTGTATATATAAAAATATTAGAGAGACATCATTTCAATTAAAATTTTATCTATCAAGATATCTCTACATTTGTGTCAAGTTGACAAACATCAACCAGCACAGTTATTCTCAAAAAAGCAACCCAAACCAAAGAATCTTTATCTTACTACTAATATGCTTGCTCTTCAAAGTTTATTGCTATTTTATTCACAAGAGTCAGGCAAAAGAAAGAGTCAGCATATTTATCAACAGATAAATGAATAATAAAATTTGATATACATGCTTGAAATACAAATCTTACAAATATAAAAATAAAATTATAAAATTCACAGGTAAAATGATAAAAATGAAAATAATAATTCTGAGTGGTTTAATGCAGACACAGAAACAAAAAGCTACAGATTCTCTCTCTAATATGTAGATATTACTTTTTTAACTTTAGATATGTTTGTAAATATAAAATATAAAATTTATGTACCCCTAAAATTCATTAAACTAAAGAGGGATCAATATGAGCATGGTTTAAAGACTTAGGGCATAGAGTATAAATGCTATGAAGTTAAAAAAGTTAATGGATCCAGAAGCATTGATGGAGTCAGGGATTGGTGTGCATAAATATAAGAAGAAATAGCAAAATAATTTTTTCATTTTTGACATTGCTTTAAGAAAACTAACTTCTATGCCTTCATAAGCTGATGTTTAAAACCCTAAAGAAAATTTAAATGCAGAAATCCTTTATGAAGACAATTCCTTATTGATTTATTACATGCTATTGAATAAAATACAAAGGGTTATATAACTTTATCCTTATTAGAGTGGACAGTGAATGGAATCACATAGACACCCCTAAACATTGTAAGTAATTTTCATTTTTTGTTGCCTCTGCTGAACTTGATGGTAAGATACTATTGTTACTGTACACACAATATGCCTGAGTCAAAAGACATGCAGAAAGCAAGCAGGACATTGCCTGGAAGCTTTCTCCCATGATATAGAAGGATTCTATGAAGAAAGCTAGGGAGAAAATATGTCAACAGTCTTGTTGCATAGCAGATGCTTACTAAATGAAAACTCCAATGTGAAAGAAAGATCATTAAAGCACAGAATGTTCTAAATAAGTAAAATATCCCATACCACAAGAAAGTTTCTTAAACTGAGGATGTAAAGCCCTCAATGGCTTCCTAAAGTTCCCTAAACTGACTAGAGACACTACAACAATCCATGTGAAAGTCAATATAAGCAGAAAGAAGTACAGAAAAAAATGATAAAAATAAGAGAAGCACCCTAGAAGAGGAAGTAATAAACCTGAAAAAACTAAACCTGTGAGGCTACCTGTGACACTATGCAAACTGTGAGACTGTTTACAAGTTATACTAAGATCTCCAGGTTTCCAGATTTTGTGAGTCATCACCCATGATGGGGTGCACTTATAAAGATGGAAGTAATTCAGTTTGTCTTATTCTCTTTTCCAGTGATGCAACAACATACCACATATAATGCATCTTATAAAAAAGAATTTAATTATAGGCATCAAGTATCAGAGGCTAGTAGAGCACATGACAATCAAGTGTGGTACTGGCAGTCTAGAGACAATCACAGTGCTCTAACCAAGGCTGAGAGCTGACACCTCATCAACAGGCATGAGGTGAGAGAAGTGCTAAGGAACAGCAGTAAGGAGAGTGGGAGGATGAAGGCAGGATGAAGGGAGGGGGAGTAACAGAGACAATGATGGTGTGGTCTTCTGGAAACTCAAAGACCATCCCTAATGACATGCTACCTCTACTAAGGTTTCATGGAGGGAAGAAGTGAAGTATATCTTCCAGCACAGTTCTGGAAGCATACCTGAAAGCTTACATGTGATCCATAAGCAGGAGGGAGGGAGACAGTGAGAAAGAGAGAGACAGAGACAGAGAGGGACAGAGAGACTGGTGAGTGTTCTCATCTTTGGAAAAGTAAAACATCATGGCCAGTGACATAACCCCTCCACCACTGTGCCATCTCCTAAACACAAATTCTTCCACCAACAGCAGACCAAGGAGGCAGATAGATATATGAATATTTTCAGGGCATTCTTTTTCAAATTACCATAAGACTTATATTCCATAAATAATCACTCCTGTGAGTTACCAAAGTAATATTCATTGAAACACCAACAGATTTTGGTGGTATCTTTAGCATTGCTGAAGTGAGTACTTATCTAGGGTGAGCAGCTTATTCAAGTCTCCCTGGGAATACTGTCACACAGCATTTATCTATCTTTGAATTTATTGAGCTAAAATAATGGCTACCTTGGGAAAATATGTTCACTGGTATACAATAGGTATAGGAATTGCTATCCACTTTTTGATTCCACTTTATGCACACATTATAACAAAACAGTTTATATCTGGTAGCATTTTCTTAAGCAAAACTGTGTAGCTGATTAAGTCCTAGATCCTAAGTGGAAATGAAATATCATTTTCTAAATTGACATAGTAATAAACTTCTTCCCAAGTTGTCATTATGATACTCATTAATTAGTGTAACTATCAACTCTCATCATAGATGTTTATTTTGTCAGTATATGGCTGTTAATACTGAAAGAATAGATAATCAAACAGAATAATAATCTATGCATACACTAGTGACACATCTACTAAATCTATAGAGCAGAGGTCATTATAAATGAGTAGCAAATACAATGTCAGGGGCAGAGGTAGGGGAAGGAAGCAGCAAAAATTATTTTCCAGAAGTGACAGTGTTGCTGTATGCCTGAACTCAAAGCAGCTGTGAATGCATGCACAAGACCTGGACAAGTCAAGATATAAAAACTTCCCCAGTTGTTGGGATTTGGGATCATGAATTCTCAGCCCTACATGACAAACAATTCATGATGCAGTGGGAGTCAGTTTGTCCATTTCAGGTAGGCAATTTTCTTCTGAAGGGCAATCAGTGCTCCAATGGATGATGCTAGATCCAGGTACATTAAGAATATAGTAAGTAAATTGAGGGTACTTTAAAAAAAACAATACATAAAGTGTAGGTGAAAAATTTAGGGAAGAATGACAAATAGGGTTGATCAAAATGCATTATGTATGTTAGGGAAATTCACCAACCAACAAGAAAAAAATCAAAACTTGAATTGTGTTACACCTGCCTAGATGACTCCATTGAGAGATGCTTTATATTGCAAGCTTGTAACATGAGTGCAGTCCCACATCACCCATGTTAAAAGCCAGGAATTACTGGACAATGCTAAAAATATTAATATGTATATGTATACACACACAAATACACATAAAAATATACAACCTATTTATTGATTGAAGTGGATTGAATTGTTTGCATTCTTGTTTAATTTTCCTGAGTTCTTTATACATTTTTAGCTATTAATGTATATCAGATATCCAGCAAGAATTGTTTTCTCACAACCTGTAAAATGTTCCTATACTAAATTCACTGCTTTTTCCCTATGCACAAGCTTTATAATTTAATAAAGTTCTTGTTAGCCATTAATATTATTTTGTGAATGGTTATAGGCCTATGAGAAAATTCCTATGGTTATGTCTTACTTAGAATTTTCTTCTGAGGATAAAAAACAAGACCAAAACTACTCAAGATAGAATTTATTTACTTTACATTTGTAGTCCATAATAAGGAAAGCAAGGGCAGAAAATCAGAACTGGAGGCAAAAGCAATGGAGGGGTGCTGCTAACTGGCTTATTTCATAGAGCATGCTCAGCCTACTTTGTTATACTATTTAGGACCACCTGCACAGAGTTGATACAATTCCCAGTGTACAGGAATACAACTAAAGCTATTAGTTAAGAAAATTCACTAAATACTTATGTATAGACAAAACTAAAGGATCATTTTCTCAATGGTGTCTCTTTTGGCTTAATGACTCTTTCTTATGTCAAGTTGACACTAACTAATCAAGTAAAATTCTAAAGTATCTTTAATACATTTTTATTTCAAGGTATGAAATAGATAAAGTGAAGAAGCAGTCATTTATGAAAAAATAAAATGAAAATCATAAACAAAAATAAGCTATTCAGCATCTCTATGTGTCAGATAAACACATATTACAACTTCCTTCAGATTCTTTATTATATGAGATAAAATGACAGTCATTCAGTAAATAAACAATAAATCATGGTGAGAATTTTTACAAAAGTGAATATTTATTTACTGCTGACAAAAGAACACAGTAAGCCAGTATTATAGGAATCAGTATCAACTTCTTTACATTAGTAAACATCATCATTTTAGTACACAAACTACATACAGAAAGGGAAAAAACTTTATGATTGTTACATCTGACAAAAAGTTAGTATCTATAATATAAAATTATTGAAAAAACAAACATCCAGAAAATAAGTTTCTGAATTAAAAATTAGAAAAGGAACTAAACACAAAGTTATCAAAAGATGAAATACTGATGAAAGAGGAAAACTTAAAAATATTTAAATTACTTTAGATACTAGAGGAACAGAACTTAAAACTACATTCAGAATTAATGTCACAAATTTATAATGACAAAAAATGATAAAAAAGTTCAAATGACAGTAAATTCTGGTGAAGGTGTGCAGAATGTGACACAATTATTCTTTGTTTGTATGGATTCACACTGCTGCAACCGTTACACACATCAGGATAGAGATTACCCAAGAAGTTGGATATCAGTCTACCTTATTATCTAGCTATACCTAATGGGGTGTATACCTAAGTGGCTGATACCTTACAATTGACACCTTCGCTCATCCAGGTTTATACTTGCTCCGTTTAGAATGCATAGAAAATAAAAATAACCTAGATATCCATGAAGTGATGAATAGATAGTAAAATAATAATGCACTTATATAGTGGAAAATTTTTATACTTAAGAAATATAAAATTATGATATACACAATCGAAGAGATTAGACTGGAAGCATTCATTCTAAGTGTGGTAACACAAACCCAGGAAGGCAGAAATCACATGTTCTTTTCGGTATGTGTAAAATAGCTTTTAATCTCCACATAATTTTGATTTGAAATATTCACTGATTTCAGAATATTATTAAGGTTATTCTAAGGAGGAGAGTGAGAAGCAAGGAGAAATAGAATATAGTTCTTTAAACAGGAAAGATGAGAAATTAAATATAAAGAAATTAATTGAAGAATAGGAAGAAAGCTTTGGAGGAGTAACATACAGAAGGACAAATAACATAAAGAGCTTTGTGAAAAACATCATATGGAAACCTAATACAATATAAATTTCTAGAGTATACACACACATAAAAAGAATTAAAGTGGTTATAGTCTATAATGAGGTAGCAATAGCTCAAACAGACAGATCATGAAAAAAAGTAAAAATTCTATACCAGGAATAGTTATCTTTTGGTTGACCTATGTGGTGTCATAGACTTGCAGATATTGTGAGATACTATCATTACTCTTGAGTATACTCTAAAATCTACTGATAAGACCCTAACCCTAACCCACTGTTCTCAAAAATATATTGATATTTGCTTGGTATTGTGAAAGACAGAGGTATATTTCATTAGTTGTGTGACTAGTAGTATTCACAGCTCTCTACAGAAGGCTCCATACCATAATTAGTTGACATAAACTAGAATTTTTATGAACAGAGGAGGGAAGGATGAGCAAGACCATGAATATTGGGAGGGTAGTTTAAGAAGACATGAAAATACTGTAAAAGATATGTGAAAAAATGTGATCAAAAGACATCTTATTATATGAACAAAAATTTATAATACCTTGAGAATACAAGAAAAATTGAGGAACCATAATCCCTTCTCATACTTCTAAGAAATTGTTTATTTTAGAATACTGGCTACATTTTTTTATTTTTTTATTTAAAAGATTTTTTTTTTACAAAACAACCACAGTTTCCCCTCTCTTTCCACCTCACAACCCGCAAATTCCACCCCACTTGCTCATCCCCTTCTCAGAAAAAGAAAAGTCTGGCATATAAATTTAAGGCAGAAACAATCTACTTTTAACTGAATCAAGGCTAAACAAGAGATCTCTCTACACTGAATGTCCACCAAAAAGTCAGTTAATGCACTAGGAATAAGTCTTGGTCCATATGCCAGAGGCCCCATATACTGCCCAAACCACTCAACTGCAATCCACATTCTGAGGGCCTAGTCTAATCACATGCAGGTTCCCCAGCTGTCATTTCAAAGACAGTGAGCTCCCAATAGCAAGGGTCAGAGTCTCTGTGGTTTCCCCATCAGAATTTTGAAATTTTTGCTCATATATTCCCCTTTTCCTCTTATTGACTGGACTGGAAGTTTGACCCAGTTCTTAGCAGTGGATCTCTGCATCTTCTTCCATCAGATGCTTAATGGAGATTTTATGATGACAATTAGGGTGCTCATAAATTTGGTAACAGGGGAAGGCCAGAGCAGGCACCCTCTCTGCTATTGCCTGGAGTTTTAGCTGAGGTAATTCTCATGGATCCCTGCATATTTCCCTAGAACCAGGTTTCTCTCTAACCTCCAAATGTCCCCCTATATTAAGATAGCTATTTTATTTATCTCACTCTCTGTTTCTCCCACAACTAAACTATTCCATTATTTCATGGTCTCTTCTCACTTTCCCATACCCTCTCCACCCATGCTTCAAATTTATTCAGGATATCTTATCTAATTTGACTTCTCATGGAGATCCATAAATGTCACTCTTGGATTTTTCTTGTTACCCAAATGCTCTGAGGTCATGGATAATACCGTGGTTATCATTTGTTTTATGTCTAATTTTGACTTCTGAATAAGTACATATTATATTTGCCTTTCTGGGTCTGTGTTACCTTACCCTGGATTGGTTTTTTTTTGTCTTTACTTCTTTGCCTGCAAATTTCAAGATGTTGTTTTTTGAATGCTGAGTTATACTCCATTATGTAATTTTACTAAGTTTTTTCTGTATTGTAAAAATTATACCACACTTTTATTGTCCATTCTTTCATAGACGGGCAACTAGGTTGTTTTTCCTTTCTAGTAGTTACAAATAGTTGAGTAAATAGTCTTGTGGTATTAATGTGCATTCTTGGGTATATGCCCAAGAGTAATATTGCTAGATTAATAGATAGGTTGATTCCTAGTTTTCTGAGAAACTGCCATACTGATTTCCAAAAGGCTGTACATGTTTAAATTTTCTATAATAATTGAGGAATGTTGCCCTTGCTCCACATTCCCTTCAGCATAGGCTGTCATCAGTGTTAATGATCTTAGCAATTTTGGCAGGTATAGGATGGCATCTCAGTGGGGGTTTTTTCTGTCTCATTTATTTTTATTATTATGAATGAAGTCATAATTTTTATCCATGTATCCCCTTGTTCAAACTCCCTTTCTCCTTCCACTCATCCCAGTCACTCTCTCTTCTCCCCATTACTTTATCTCCTCCCCGGCATGGGCAAGATGTCCCAAGGTCTCACTGTGGCTTAGTTCAGTGTAAACTCCCAGCAGATCCCCATAAGTCATCCCACCATCAAGACTTGGTCAAGTGTTCCTCTAGAGGGAATGGGCTCCAAAGTACCAGTCCAAGGTGTTTCAGATTCTAAGCTGTTTAGTGGTTGTGGTTTGCAGCTTGGACATGCTTTGCCCTTTGATTTCTTGTTGTAAGTCAGCAGAAGAATTACAAATGGCTGAACGGCACTTGAAAAAGTGCTGAACATCTTTAGCATCAGAGAAATGTAAATTAAAACAACTTTGAGATACCATCTTACACCTGTCAGATTGGCTAAGATAAAAGATATAGATGACAGCCTATGCTGGAGAGATTGTGGAGCAAAGGGAACACTCAAAGATTTTTTTTAATTTGCATTTCCCTGATGACTATGGAAGCTGAGTAATTCTTTAAGTGTCTTTTGGCCATTTGAGATTTTTCTGTTGACACTTCTCTGTTTTGATTTGTACCCCATTTTATTTTTTTCATTATTATTATTATTATTATTATTATGAAGAAGAAGAAGTCACACTTTCTAACCTTGTATATCCTTATTCAAGGTCCCTTCCCCTTCCCACCACATCATTGGGTTAGTTTTTTGACATCTAGATTCTTGAGTCCTTTATATATTTTACAGTCAGCCCTCTGTAGAAGATGAGACGTTAAAGGTATTTTTGAAAACTGTAGGTAGTTGGTTTGTATTACTGACCATGTCCTTTCTTCTACAGAGCTTCTTTGTTTCAGGATACCCCATTTATTAATGTTCCCAGTGTCTGTGTTACTCGTGTTATATTTAGGAAGTCATTTTCTTTGCCAACACAATCAAGGCTATATTTTCCACCTTTACAGCTTAGGTTCAATGTAACTGAATCTATGCTGATGTGTTTGATCCCCTTGGAGTTGAGTTTTGCTGGTTCCCAAACTCAATATAAGCATCAAGGTGCATATAATCAACTTAAGGTTTCTGTTTATATTGAACAAAAAGGAAATAGAGTCAAAGAAGGCTTCTTAGTGGCAGCATTTTCTTGGGTCAGCTTTGTTTGCTGGCAGTGAGCAGAAATGCAGCTTCTTTAAGAGAAGCTTCCTGATTCTGCTTTATTGGCAAAAGCTATGTGGCTCTTTTAAAAGGCCCTGCTGCCAAATGCTTAAAGGAGTGAGCAGCAAGTGGTGATTCTCTATTTGATGATAGTGTGGACTCTAAGATTCTCCTGAGTTGGAATGGTAAAATGTTTCACATTATTTAATATTGCTTGCTAGAATTGAGAAGGTAAGCATGGCTCTGGCACTTCCACCATGTTGAAAAGCTGTAGAACAGCCAAAACAATGTATCACATTCTAGCATTTTAATGTCTTCTGATTAGAAAATGATTTAAGGAAATGCTATAAAACAGATTAAGATGGAGAATAACTTTAAATGTGTTACAACATTAGTGAAAAAGAATATGTATGCTGGGAAAGATAGGAAAAACGATGAAGTCCTAAAGAAGAGACATTGAGTAATATAAATATAATAAGCTACATAGATGTGGAAAATACACAAGGAGTCTGAATTTTGATAATTATTGTGTTTAATTTTTATTAATAATTTATTTTTATGAATAATGTTTTTTTATTCATGTATATTCCTGGTCAAGCTCCCTTCTCCCTCCAACCACTTTAAGTCACTCTCTCTTCTCCACATCTCTTTATCTCCTCACCTGCAAGGGTAGGAGGTGACAAAGTCCCAATATGGATTCGTTCAGCATCTACTGGCAAATCCACTTTCCTCACCACAACATCACGACTGGGTCAGGTGTTCCTCTTGAGGGAGTGTGACCCAAGGTGCCAGTCCAAGGTGTTTCAGTCCCCAATCTGTAAAGAGGTTGTGGATTGCACCTTGGACATGTTTTGATTATTGCATTTGTTTAGAGTCCACTGATGAGTGAGCACATCTTCGGCTTATCTTTCTGGGTTTGTGATACCTAGTTCAGGAGGATATACTCCAAATCCATCCATTTGCCTGCAAATTTTAGGATATCATTTTTTCTTACTGCTGAGTAGTATTTCATTGTGTAGATATACCAGTTTATTAATCCACTCTTCAGTTGAGGGGCATCTAGGTTATTTCCAGGTTCTTGCTATTATAAATAATTCTCCTATGAACATAATTGAGCTAATGCCTTTGAAGTGGAAATGTGCAATTTAGGATATCCGCACAGAAGTGGTTTTCCTGGATTCTTGGGAAGATTGCTTCCCAGTTTTCTGAAAATCTGCCATACTGCATTAAAGATTGGCTGAACAAGCTTACACTGCCAACACCAATAGAGGAGTGTTCCCCTTTCTCCACACCCTCTCCAGCATAGGCTGTCATCTGTGTTTTTTTTCTTAGCTAATCTGACAGGTGGCAGGTGGTATCTCAAATTTGTTTTGATTCGCATTTCTTTCATGGCTAAAGATATTCAGCACCTTTTCAGGTGCTTTTCAGCCATTCCTAATTGTTCTGGTGAGAATTCCCTTTTTACTTCTGAACCTCATATTTTGATTGGGTTATTAAAGGTTTTGGGCTCAAGTTTCTTGAGTTCTCCATATATTTTAGAGATCTGTCCTCTGTGACATGTAGTGTTGATAAAAATCTTTTGCCATTCAGTAGGCTGTTGTTTTGTCCTATTGACTGTTTCCTTGGCTTTACAGAAGATTCTCAGTTTCAGGAGGTTGACATATTGATTGTTGTTCTTAGTGTCTGTGCTACTGATCTTATATTTAGGGTTTGGTCACTTGTGCCAATTCCTTGGAGGATATTTCCCCCTTTCTTTATTATCAAGTTCAGAGTGGCTGGGTTTATGCTGAGGTCTTTGATCCACTTGGATTTGAGTTTTGTGCAGGATGACAGGTTTGGATTTATTTGCATTTTTGTGCACACTACCATCCAGCTAGGCCAACACCATTTGTTTAAAATACTTTTTCCATTGAATATTTTGGGCTTCTTTGTCAAAGATCAGGTGTTCATAGGTTTTTGGGTTAATGCTTGAATCCTCAATTTGATTCCATTAATCCACAATCTGTTTTTAACTCAGTACCAGGCTCTTTTTATAACTGTAGCTCTATAGTATAACTTGAAGTCTGTGATGGTTGTGCCTCTTGAGATTCTTTTATTGAGCAAAATTGTTTTGGCAATCCTGGCTTTCCTGTTATTACTAATGAAATTCAGTATTGTTCTGTAAAGTATTGTGTAGGGATTTTGATGCAGGGTGCAATGAATCTGTAGATTGCTTTTGGGAGAATTGCCATTTTTCCTATGTTGATCCTACCTATCCAGGAAAATTGAGAACTTTCCATTTTCTAATATCTTCTTCAATTTCTTTCTTCAGTGATTTAAAATTTTTGACAGATAGTTTTGTTACTTCTTCAAATATAGTTACTCCAAAGTATTTAATGCTATTTCCAGTGATAATAAAGGGTGATGTTTCCCTTATTTCTTTTTCAGCCCTTTTATCTTTAGGGTATATGAGGGCTACTGTTTTGACTTAATCTTGTACTCTGCTACATTGCTAAAGGTGTTTATCAGCTATAAACATTCCCTGGGAGAATTTGGTGGAATCTTAGGTATACAATCATATTATCTGCAAATAGAGATTGTTTCATTCCTTCTTTTCAAATTTGTATCACCTTAATCTCCTTTCATTCTCTTAATGCTTTAGCTAAAACTTTGAGAACTATATTGAATAGATAAGGGGAGAGAGGACATCCTTATCTAGTTCCTGATTTGAGTGTAATAACTTTGAGTTTTCCTCCATTAAGTTTATTGTTGGCTGTCAGCTTCATGTAAATCGCTTTTATTATATGGAGATATTTTCCCTGTATTCCTGATCTCTCCAGGACTTTTATCATAAAGAAATGTTGGATTTTGTCAAAGGCTTTTTCAGCATCTAAGGATATGATACTGTGGTTTTTTTTCCTTCAGTTTGTTGATATTATTGATGACATTTATGGTTTTCCATATGTTGAACCATCCCTGCATTTCTGGGATGAAGCCTACTTAGACATGGTGGATGATATTTTTTATATATTGTTGTATACAGTGTTTCAAAACTTTGTTGAGAGTTTCAACATCAATATTTATGAGGAAAATTGGTCTGTGATTTTCCTTTCTTTTGTCTTTGAGTAGCTTGGGTATTAGTGTAATTGTGGACTCATAAAAAGAGTCTGGCAATATTTCTTCAGTTTCTACTGTTTGAAAAAGTTTGAGGAGTATAGTGATAGCTCATCTTTGAATGCCAGGTAGAACTTCACACTGAAACCATCTGGACCTGGTTTTTTTTTTTTTTTTTTTACTTGGGAGACTTTTAATGAAAGTTTCAATTTCCTTTAGGGTTATAAGTCTGTTTATGTATTTAGCTTATCTTGATTTAATTGTGGTAAATGGTACCTGTCCAGAAAGCTGTCCATTTCTTCAAGGTTTTCCATTTTTTTGTGGAGTATACATATTCAAAGTATGATCTGATAATTTCTGGATTTCATGGGGGTCTTTTATGTCCCCTTTTCATTTCTGATTTAGTTAATTTGGATACTCTCTGCTTTTTGGTTAGTTTGGATAAGAGTTTATCTATCTTGTTGATTTTCTCAAAGAACCAAATCTTTGATCCATTGATTCTTTGCATAGTTCTTTTTGTTTTAATTCTATTGTTTTCAGCTCTAAGTTTAATTATTTCTTGCCTTCCGGTCCTTCTAGGTGAGTTTGTTTCTAATAGTTATAAGGCTTTCAGCTGTGATGTTAGTTCTCTAATGTGGGATTTCTCTAGGATTTTCTTATAGGCATCTAGTGCTATGAATTTTCCTGTTAAGATTGCCTTCATTGTGTCCCACAAGTTTGGATACGTTGTGGATTCATTTTCATTAAATTCTAGGAAGACTGATTTCTTTTTTAATTTCTTCCTTGATCCAGAGGTGGTTCAGCTGAGTGATGTTTAGTTTCCATGAGTCTGTAGGCTTTCTGTGATTTTTAATGTTGTTGACCTCTAACTTTAGTCCATGGTGGTGTGATATTGTACAAGGGATTATTTCCATTTTCTTTGTATCTATTGATATTTGCTTTATGACAAATTATGTGATCAATTTTAGAGAAAATTCCATGAGGTGCTGAGAAATATGTATATTCCTTTGCATTTGAGCTGAAGCATCTGTAAATTTCTATTAAATTCATTTGCACCCTAACCTCTCTTAGTCTCCTTATTTCTCTGTTGAGTCTCTGTCTGGTTGACCTATCCAATGGTGAAAGAGGGTAATGAAGTCTCCTATTATTAGGGTGTGAGAATATATGTGATATTTGAGCTTTACCAGTGTTTCTTTTATATAAATAGGTATCCTTATATTAGAAGCATAAATATTCATGATTGAAATCTTCTCTTGACAAAGTCGTCCTGGGATGAAGCGGTAATATCCATTCTGGTCTCTGTTAATTGATTTTAGTTTAAAGTCTACTTTGTTAGATATTAGGATGGCAACCCCAGCTCGTTTCTTAGGGCCATTTGATTGGAAAATCTTTCCCAAACCTTTACTCTGAACTTGTATCTGTCTTTGGGGTTGAGGTGTGTTTCTTGTATTCAGCAAAAGATAACATCTGTTTTTGTTCCGCCTTGTTAGTTTGTATCATTTTATAGATGAGTTGAGTCCATTGATATTAAAGGATATTAGTGACCACTGATTGATGTGTCCTGCTAGTTTTTGTGGTAGCTTGTATGTATTTCCTTTCAGTGAGCTTTTCTTTTGTGAGGTTATTGAATGTTGGTGGTTTCATGGGAGTATCTGTGACCCTTAGGTTTGAGTTTTCCCTCTAATGCTTTCTGGAGGGCTGGATTGTTAGATAGGTTTTATTTCAGCCTGACTTTGTCATGAAATATTTTGTTTACTCCATCTAGGATGACTGATAATTTTAACTGGTATAGTAGTCTAGCTTGGCAGCCATGTTCTTTTAGTGTCTGTATAACTTCTGAACAAACCCTTTTTCTTTTACTCTTTCCATTGAATAGTTATGTGTTATTTTGATGTGTCTGCCTTTATATGTAAGTTGGCCATTTTCTTATGGAGCTCTTAAATATTTTTTTTGTTCTGTATGTTTTGTGGCTTGATTTTTATGTGGTGAGCAGACTTTTTTGGATTGTCATATCTATTTGGTGTTCTGTAAGCTTCTTGTCATTTTTTTTTGATTTAGACAATATGAAAATTTATTGTTTGATTACCAAGCAATGCCTTCATATTCATAGTGCACTATTCAAAGTAGATTAAACTGAATTTGTGAAGTGAGAGACTGAGGCTGTGGATGCTAACAAGTACTGCTTTCTTTCATGGAATAGTGTGTCAGTATGTATCTTAATTACATCAGTTTCCTGAGGCAGCCATGATAAATGACCTCAAAGAAATTATATCATAGTCCTGAAGTACCAAAGTTTAAAATCAACATCTTTGCACAGTTTTATTCATTGCCTCTGAAGCTCCAGGGAGGCTTACTCTAGATATGTCCAGATTTTAGTGGCTCTGCATTGTCCATGACTTCCGACTGTAGTGTGGCTCCCATCACTGCAGTGTTCCTGTGACCTCCTTCCCTTCAGCATGTGGCTTTCTTCTTCTTTTTCTTTTTTTCTATTATCATTATCATTATTATTATTATTATTATTATTATTATTATTAACAAAGAAGTAACACTTGTATATCCTTATTCAAGGTCCCTACCCCCGCCTACCACATCAGGTCATTCTTTCTTCTCCACAACTCCCCATCCCCTCCCTGGGCAGGCAGCAGGCAGTCCCATGGTCCCACTGTCCCAATATTGCTTAGATCAGTCTCCACTCCTGGCAGATCCAGTTTTCTCCCCCCTCCCTCAAGAGTGAGTCAGGTGTTCCTTTAGGGTTAGGGTTAGAGCTCATATTTTTCTCCTTCTTCTATTTCTACTGTTCTCAGGTTAGGTCTTTTCATGGTGTCCCAGGTTTCCTGAACATATTATATTATGACTTTTTTAGTTACAGAATTTTCTTTGACTGATGTATCTATTTCTCCTAGTGAGTCTTCCACTCCAGTTATTCTCTCTTCCATCTATTGGATTCTGTTGGTTACCCTTGTATCTGTAGTTCCAGCTCTTTTCTTCAGATTTTATATTTCCACCTTTGCCTCACTTTGTGCCTTTTTTATTGCTTGTATTTGAGTTTTTAATTTCTAAAATGTTTTTTTTTCAATTTTTGGTTTACCTTTTCTTGGCTTTATTTCAAGGATTTTTTTTCATCTCTTCCAATATCTTTGTATTTTCTTCTATTTCTTGAAGAGAATATTTTATATTTTCTTTGAAGGCTTCAATAATCTTCATAAGGGTGTTTTTGGTATGGTTTCCTTCTGTTTTTCTCTTCATTGCTCTGTTCACGTCTTGTAGAACCACAAGTTTTTCTGGTATTGCCTTGTTATTCTTTATATTTTTATATGTATTTTTACACTTGCGTCTGCCCATGCCTCCAGTGCTTTACGATAAGGCAGCTCTTATTCAGTTTTGGCAGGAGGACTTGTGTGTCTCCCATCTCCACTGAGCAAGTTGTCTGCTAGATCTCTGAGTATGCCTTGAACAGGGGGTCTGGATTTCAAATCCTCAATCCTTAACAGATGATGTAGTTTTTCATGTAGTTGGGGCTCATCCATGCAAGGTCCCCTCTTTTAGGTGTGGCTGGAGGTGGCACTCACAGCCAAACCCTAGCTCCTGTCTGATAGGGAGA
Source organism: Sigmodon hispidus (assembly GCA_004025045.1). Classification (NCBI taxonomy): domain Eukaryota; kingdom Metazoa; phylum Chordata; class Mammalia; order Rodentia; family Cricetidae; genus Sigmodon; species Sigmodon hispidus. Next base: position 54,542 of record PVIH01008422.1, on the reverse strand, counting down.
ACCTGAGATCAGATGATAGGGATTGACCCTGGTTTTAGAGAGGGACTCTCAAGAAGATTGTCCAGGTACCAGAATCTGCTAACCTCTGGACAATGTGAGAAAATGAAAACTTTTATACAGAAGGTGATACATTAGTTAGCTTTCCATTGTTGTATAAGAACCTTGACCAAAAGCACAAAGGAAAACAGTTTATTTCACCCCACAGCTTCCATCATGAAGGGAAACCATGCAGGGAACTCAGGGACAGAAACTGGATGCAGGAACTACAGCAGAGAACATAAACTTCCTTCCTATATTACTTTCCATGACTCATTTTCATTAAATTGTTATAGCAACCTTTGGCATTTTTTGGAGATTTTCCTACAACACTCAGAGAGAAAATGTACCACAAGTCTGGCCCATTGGCCAAACAGATGAGACATTTTTTTTACTTAAAATTTCTTTTTTACAGAACTTTACTTTCTGTACATTAAAAAAATAAAATCCAGAAGATTACATTTTCAAAGCATAAGGTTTATAGCTATATATTGATGGTGCATATACATTCATCAGTAAAATTAGGATTCAAAGTCTCAGAACATCTCAGGGCTTTAGTTTATGTCTCCTGTGGGAAGAAAGAGTAATATTGTAAATCAGACACCAAATACAATGAATTTAGAAACCATAAATACTCAGTGATACAGCAATAAGAGTAATAAATATTTCCATTAATAAAAACTAATCCTATATAACCAAACCACACTAAATATAAAATTAAGAAAACATGTTGTTGCTTTTGTTTGTTTTTCAAGATATGACTTTTTTGTATATCATTGGCTGTCCTTCAGCTCACTTTGTAGACCAGGATTGACAGGAACTCAGAGACTCCCTTGCTTTCTGAATGTTGGGATTAAAGGTATATGACACCATGCATGGTTAGTTTTCTTTTTCTTCTCTGTATCTTTTTGTTTAGTTTAGTGTTGTTGTTCATATTATGTTTTTGGTTTTGGTGTGGCAACTTCATATAGGATTAGGAAAAGAGATTTTATTATAAATAAAAAGATGTTTATGTACTTTGCTTCAAGAGGATATATAAAAGCACTGGGTAGAATCTTCAAAGTGGTAGAATATCATTTGTTCTCTTCAGTGGTTAACATAATAATTGGATCACTTTTCCCAATGCACTACTTTCAGATACAGGTGAGGTTACAATGGGTTAAAATTACTGAAGTTGTACTGATGTCACATTGCATTTCTTGTCAGATATTGATCAGTGTGTGATGTGTCCAGATGATCAGTATGCCAACACAGAGAGAACTCATTGCCTACAAAAATCTGTGACATTTCTGGCATATGGAAACCATTTGGGGATGACACTGGCAGTTATGGCCCTGTGTTTATGTCTACTCACAGGACTTGTTCTTTGGATTTTTGTGAAGCACCAAAATACTCCTGTTGTGAAGGCCAATAACAGTACTCTCAGCTACATCCTGCTCATCTCCCTCAAATTATCTTTTCTTTGCTCCTTGCTCTTTATTGGTCAGCCTGAGCCAGCCACCTGCATTCTGCAACAGATCACATTTGGAGTTGTGTTCACAGTGTCTGTGTCTACTGTCTTGGCCAAAACCATCACCGTGGTTCTGGCTTTTAAAATCACTACACCAGGAAGAAAAATGAGGAGATTGCTTAAATCAGGGGCACCCAAATTTATCATTCCCACGTGTACAATTATACAAATAATTCTCTGTGGAATCTGGCTGGGAACATCTCCTCCCTTTGTAGACACAGATGCACATTCTGAACATGGTCAGATCATCATTGTGTGCAATAAGGGCTCAGTCACAGCCTTCTATTGCATCATGGGGTACCTGGGGGCCCTGTCCATAGGGAGTTTCACAGTAGCTTTTTTAGCCAGGAACCTTCCTGACACCTTTAATGAAGCCAAATATCTGACATTTAGCATGCTGGTGTTCTGCAGTGTCTGGATCACCTTCCTTCCTGTCTACCACAGCACTAAGGGGAAGGTCATGGTGGTTGTGGAGGTCTTCTCCATCTTGGCCTCTAGTACAGGGCTTCTAGGCTGTATCTTTATCCCCAAGTGCTATATCATTCTCATGAGACCTGATAAGAACTCATTGGGAGCCATCAGAGATAGAGTTCACTGGAAATAAGCAGTCTTTAGGAAAATTCATTTTACACTTTTAGAGTTTTGTGCAGTGTTAACAGAAGTTCTTAAGTTAAACTGCTCCACATAAATTACATATGCCCAAAGACTGACTGACTGGTTAGATATTCTGTGTTTGTGAAATATTGAAATATTTGAAGTCCAAGACTAATTATCTTCAGCTGTATTCGTCACCTAAATTAATTATGATACATACACATGTACATATGTAGTTTTCAAAGATATTTTTGCAATGTACAAACTGATAGTAGCTTCAAACTAACCAAAAGTCAAGATATTACAGGATAACATCAAATACTATTGATAAAAGAAATCCAAAGTTTGCTATAATTTACCATATGACTTATTAAAAAATGTACTTTGAAAGTGTTTTTACTTGTAGATTAATTTGTTCCATTATTACAAAAACTATATTTTCTTATTGAGATATAGTATTTATGGGAACCTGTGTTCTCAGACTATGGTCACTCACATTTGGCCCCAGTATAAATTCTCTCTCACCACCTTGAAAGAAAAGGTATCTATTTGTAACTGTGAATAAACTATGTTGGGTATCCTTTCTACTATATTATAGAGTAACAGCACTATGTAATCACTATTCTATTGGGACCATGATGGTATTGGCATATAAGAGTAACCAAAATTAGGGGAAGTTATTTTAATTCTAGAAGCTACATTCTATGACCAAGAGTCTTGAAGTTTACATAGAGAATGTAAGTTATTTTCAGGCATTCAGAAATCTCTATTTTGTAACTTTGATATAACACAAATAGATGCTTTAGACTCTTGTTTTTGTGACGTTTGCACATTGATGTACTGCTCTCTTTATTATGATGCAGAATAAACTTTTTATAAAAATTATGTTATTTCAGAAACTCAAGATAATCAGGCTACAATCTACAACCCAAGAGAAGATAGGTAACAATGAGAAACCTAAGAGGAACATTCATGGATCCTTCTGGGAAGGAAAAATATAAAAGATCCCCTGAGTAAATTGGGAGCATGGGTGAGGGAGAAAGAAGGGGGAGGAAGACAACACAGGGCATTGGAATGGTTGAGTTGGGGGTAGGATAGAAAGAGGAAGCAAAGAAACAGATCATGAGAAAAGGAGCCAATTGGGGTTGAGGGAGAAATTGGAGCTAGGGAAATTCCCAGAAATCCTTAAGGATGGCCCCTGCTAATAAACCAAGCAATAGTAAAGAAGGTACCTGAACTGACCTTCCCCTGTAATGAAATTGATGACCATTCTAGTTGTCATTATGGACCATTTATTCAGCAACTTACAGAAGCAGATTCAGATATCCATGGCTAAGATATGGGCCAGGCTCCTAGTCTATTACAAGAGAAGGTGGAGGAATTATATGAGCAAAAGTGTCAAAAAGATGCTGGGGAAACACACAGAGAAAGCTAACCCAAACTACTAGGACCTCTCTGAATCAGAAATGACAGCTGGGGACCCATAAAAGGATGAAACTAGACCATCTGAATGTGGATGACAGGTGTGTGGCTTGGGCAGTTTTTGGGGCCTCTGGTAGTGAGGCCATGATTTATCCCCAATATATTGTCTGTCTTTTTGGAGCCCATTGCATTTGGAGAAATACATTTCTCAGCCTTGAAAAAAGAAAGAGATATAACAGCAGCAGCAAAGATACTAAGAAAAAAATGGGACCTCCTGAAACTGAGAATCTTCTGTAAAGCCAAATAAACAGTCAATAAGACAAAATAACAGCCTAGAATTAGAAGAGATTTCCACCAACACTACAAGTGACAGAGGACTGATCTCTCAACTACATAGACAACTCAAGAAACTAGAGCCCAAAACCTTGAATGAATAGGGTTAAGAACTGAAAAGGGAATTCTCAGCAGAAGAATTACAAATGGCTAAAAGGCACTTGAAAAAATGCTCATCATCTTTAGCCATCAGAGAAATGCAAATCAAAACAACTTTGAGACACCACCTTCCACCTGTCAGACTGACTAAGCTAAAAGACCCAGATGACAGCGTATGCTGGAGACGTTGCAGAGCAGGGTGAACACTGCTCCATTGTTGGTGGGAGTATAAGCTTGATCAGCCACGCTGAAATGCAACATGGCAGTTTCTCAGAAAATTAGGAATCAATCTCTCCTAGAATCCAGCAATAACACTACTGGGTGTATACCCTAAAGATACACATTCACACTCCAAAGGCATTAGCTCAACTATGTTCATAGTAGCATTATTCATAATAGCAAGAATCTGGTTATAACCAGGATGCCCCTCAACTGAAGAATGGATTAGCAAACTGTGGTACATCTACACATGGAGTACTACTCAGTAGGCAAATGGATAGATATGGAGAATATCCTCCTGAGCAAGGTAATTCAAACCCACAAAGATAAGCAGGGGATATACTCACTCATTAGTGGACTCTAAACAAAAAAGTAACAAGCAAAGCATTTCCAAGCTACAAACCACAGCCACTAAGCAGCTTGGGATCTGAAATACCTTGGACAGGCACCTAGAATCCCACTTCCTCTAGAGGAACACCTGACTCAGTTTTGATGTTGGGATGAGAAACCTGGATCTGCCAGGAGTGGATGCTGATTGAGCAATATTTGGTCCTTGGGACCTCCTGACTTTGCTGGGATGGACATGGGGAGATCTGGAGAACAGCAAGTGACTGGAGGGGGTGGGAGGGTGAAGTCACCTTGAATAAGGATATACATGGATGGAAAATGTAACTTTATTCATAATAAAAAAAGAAACATCAAACATAGAGGAATATTTCTCATTCTAATCAATCTAAAGACTACTGTAGTGTAAGTTACATTCATGTGAGTGAGTAGAAAATTCATTTTCTTTTGTCGTATGAGGGTAAGACTGTTGGCTCTACAATCTCACAGAAAGATTTTGTCTTAAGTCAGACAGAGAATGCTATACAAGGCAGTCCTCAACCTGCATGATGTTGCAACATAATAGTCCACCTGCTTAAAACATCAAAGCCACAAGGTAAATTTATTCATAACAGCATCAAAAATAAAATAAATCAAATAAATCAATTGAAAGGGACCAAGATGGAAATTATTTACTCATCCCAGGAAAAAATGGACAAGTGGAGATTTCAATCCTGAATATTTATGCCCCTAACATAAAGACAACCTATCTACATAAAAAAAGTACTACTTAAGCTCAAATCCCACATAAATTCTCACACCCTAATAGTGGGAGATGTCAAAACCCCATTCTCACCCTTGGATATGTAAATCAGTCAGAAACTCAACAGAGAAATAAGGAGTTTAACAGAGGATATGATGCAAATGGAATTAATAGATATTTATAGAAGCTTCCACCAAAATGCAAAGAAATATACATATTTTTCAGCACCTCATGGAGCTGTCTCTAAATTTGACCACACAATTGGTCATAAAGCAAATATCAATAGAAACAAACAATGGAAATAATCCCTTGTATCATATTGGACCAGCAAAGCCTAAAGTTAGAGTTCAACAACATCAAATATCAGAGACAGCCAACAAACTCATGGAAACTAAACATCATTCAGCTGAACCACCTATGTGTCAAGGAAGAAATTAAGAAAGAACTCGAAGTCTTCCTAGAATTTAATGAATATGAATCCACAATGTACCCAAATTTTTGGACACAATGAAAGCAGTCTTAAGAGGAGAATTCATAGCTCTAGATGCCTATTTAAAAAGCACAGAGAAATCTGACACTAGTGAACTAACAGCTCAGCTAAAAGCGTTAGAACAATTGGATGCAAACTCACCTAGGAGGAGTAGATGGCAGGAAATAGTCAAACTTAGAGCTGAAATCAATACAATTGAAACAAAAAGAACAATACAAAGATTCAATGCATCAAAGAATTGGTTCTTTGAGAAAGTTAACAAGATAGATAAACCCTTATCCAAACTAACCAAAAAGCATAGAGAGAGTATCCATATCAAGAAAAGTAGAAATGAAAAGGAGGACATAAAAGCAGACCCCAGGAAATCTAGAAAATTATCGGGTTGTTGTAGAATGTTTTCTGGGCCCTTTTGGGCAAGGAGTTCAGACCTGGCCTGTGGTGGCTTTTCTCCCCCAAAGAAATGAATCACTTATATTAACTTCATACTGTTTGGCCCATGTCTCAAGCACATTATTAGCCAGCTCTTTCATCTTAAATCAACCCATTTCCATTAATCTGTTTGCCACATGGACTGGCCCGTGGCTCACCTGGATTCCTTACATGTGTGTCTTCTCTGGGGGTTGGATGGAGACTGACTAACTCCACCCTCCTTCTACCTGTCTGTCCTCTGATTCTCCACCCACTTTTACAGCGCTTCACATAGGCCTAAACAGTTACTTCACTTACATGATACAGAGAACATTTCCACCACATTTTCTCTTTTCTATCTAATGAAAAATGAAGGTTTCAATTTCCACATAGCAAAATTACATACAACAGAACAGTTCTCAAGCAAGAATTACAGTCACAATAGCCAGTCTATTTGTATTCACAAAATTAAAGAGAACATTCCATTTCTACCTTATCATTGTGAGTCTAAAGTTTCATATCTTATACACCTTTTAAACCAAAAAGAATTATACCTATAATTATTAAACCTTCAACCACATCAAAGACCACAGAAGGATATAATTTTGCCCAAATAAACAGGAAGCGCAAGCAACTTCCAAAGTATAGAAAACAACAGAGATGACACCTGTCTGCCTGGACAGTCACCCAATGTTCCTTTGTAATGTTGGGGCACCATCTTCAGTTTTATGACCCAAAGTCTCTGGCATACCTTTTAATGATGCAGGAAATCTGACACAGTCCATCAGTTGCTTCTCCTTGTGTCCAGAAGAATGTCTGGCACTGTTTTCTGCAAATCGGGAACCTGAAGGGCCATCTCAGCTTTTTCTGCCACCATTCAGAGGTCACTTTCTTATGGAACCTGCATGTTCAGTTTATACAGCATACTATCAATACCAAATACAGTCAATACCAAAAAGTTTCTTGTCCAGTGGCTAACTATTGCCACAAAATAAATTCCACATGAAGTTTCTTCAATGCCCATCATTTTCCTGAAATACATTGGTGCTGCCAGAAGCAGACCTGTCTCACTGTCCAGAAAAGTCTAAGTTCTTAAAAATATTTTAAATGCCATACTCTGCATGTCTTTGAAGTGTTTGAAGATTACCTATCTAATTGAAATATATCCTTGTATACCTACAAAAGCCTAACTAACATAACTATAAGTTTTCTTATCATAGATGACTATTAATCTGCATTTATCAATTACACATAACAATTTTAAATGAGTTACATCAGCATTATACCTTAATCAAGAGTAGAAAAATACATATAGCATAACAAAATTGACCTTAATTTTATATCAATAAATCAAAATCCACTTATCTTTTCTAATCATTTCTATATCATATCCTTCCCCCCTTTTTGTGAAAGACATTGACTATGACCATTAACCATTTATAATAAAAACACACATTAATAAGCAATATATTGGGGAAATTGGATGTTGCTTTCTTTCTTTTACTACTTCCTGCTGACAAAGGATGATGGCAATCTCATGGGGTCTTGAGGCTGGATCACCTCAATTAGCATCTTGGCAGATGATCTTCCCATCAGAGAATTTCAGACGGCCTTGGCAAATAAAACCACATTTGCCTGGAACCAATCCACAGGTTTTGATCTTCTGTGGAGACAAAAGCAGAAACTCTTTTCCCAAGCAACATATTCTTATAAACAGATTTCAAAGTCAAGATATCTTTAAAATATATATGTTTGTCTAACTTAGCAGCCTTAGCAATCAACTATCTTTCTGCAGTTAGTTAATTAAAAGTTAAAAAATTAAAAGAAAACACAATAACCATAATCCAGACTCTATGTTTATCTGCCATCTTTTCGTGGACTTCTATCTATCTTTATTTGTATTTCTCCTATTTAAGGCTTTCTTTACCCCCTTTTCCTTCTCTCTGAAGCCTATGCATATTTTACATGCATTGTACCCTGTTTAGAGGTTTTGTGAGTCTAAATCTGTTTAACTGAGATTCCTTAATCATTTTCTAACCCAAAGAGCTTTTAAAATGTCAGTATCACTTTATATACTGAATCCGCTCCTTTGGCAGCTTCTCAATATGGTGGAGGTGCCCGCTGGATCTCTCTAGCAGCCAGCAAGCAGAGCAGACTCAGGAAATGCTGCTGCCAGAAAAACTGTTTTTGAGTCTGTTTCCTTTCTGTTCAGTGCAAGCAGAAACCTTAAATAAATCACACTTATGCCAAGCCTTCCATGAAACATATGAGTTTAAGCTGTGTGCTATAGACTCACCATTTTTAAATTTCCCACCTGAACATCACACCGTCTGTGTATCACAAATCAATTCAAATATGCAATTCAGAAAGCCAGTTTTGGCTCTGTTTCAGTGATCTATAATGCTTTTCAAGCTTTTTAAACTTTCTTAGGCTTTATGCAGGTATCTGGCTCAACCAGGGATGCGATCTGTTGTAGAATGTTTTCTGGGCCCTTTTGGGCCAGGAGTTCAGACCTGGCTGGTGGCGGTTTTTGTCCCACAAAGAAATGAATCAGACACTTATATTAACTTCACACTGTTTGGCCCATATCTCAAGCACATTATTAGCTAGCTCTTTCATCTTAAATCAACCCATTTCCATTAATGTGTCTGCAACATGGTCTGGCCTGTGGCTCACCTGGAGTCCTTACATGTCTGTCTTCTTCGGGGGTCTGAGGGAGACTGACTAATTCTACCCTCCTTCTACCTCTCTGCCCTCTGATTTTCCACAGACTTCTTTTTTTTTTTTTTTTTTTTTTTTTTTTTTTTTTTTTTTTTTTTTTTTTTTTTTTTTTTTTTTTTTTAAACTTTATTTATTTGCCTTGGTGTTTGCCTGGAACTGGAACTACAGACAGTTGTTAGCTACCATGTGGGTGCTGGGAATTGAACACGGGTCCTCTGGAAGAGCAGACAGTGCTCTTAACCGCTGAGCCATCTCTCCAGCCCCTTCCACCGACTTCTATGGTCCTCCGCATAGGCCAAACCAGTTAATTTATTTACATCATACAGAGAACCTTTCCACCACATCAGGTCATAATTTGAAAATTTATATTCCACAAAAATGGGGAAATTAGAAGAAATGGACAGCTTTTTGGATAGATACCATTTACCAAAATTAAATGAAAAACATTAATTACCTAAACTGACCAATAACCCTAAAGGAAATTGAGGCTGTCATTAAAAGAAACCCAAGTAAAAAAAAGCCCATGTCCAGATATTTTCATTGCAGAATTCTACCAGACATTCACAGTAGAATTACTACCATTACTACTCAAACTGTTTCACACAGTAGAAACTGAAGGAATATTGTCAAATTCTTTTTATAATGCCATAAATACCCTAATACCCAAGGCATTCAAAGCTGCACTAAAGAAGGAGAATAATAGAGAAATTTCCCTCTTGAATATTGATGCTAAAATTCTCAACAAAATTTTGGCAGACCATATCCAAAGAGTTATCATGTCATACTTTGAAAATGTATAATTCACAAAAATGGAAAACCTAGAAGAAATGGACAGCTTTTTGGACAAGGACCATTTACCAAAATTAAATGAAGATCAGATTAACTACCTAAACAGACCTATAAAACTAAAGGAAATTGAAGCTGCTATTAAAAACCTCCCAAGTAAAAAAAAGGCCAGGTCCAGATGGTTTCAGTGCAGAATTCTACCAAATATTCAAAGAAGAACTACTACCTTTACTCATCAAACTATTTCACACAATAGAATTGGTGCAAATATTGCCAAATCCCTTTTATGAGGTCACAATAACCCTAATACCCAAGCCACTCAAGGAAACGAAAAAGGAGAAATACAGACTATTTTCTCTCATGAATTTGATGCTAAAATTCTCAACAAAATTTTGGTAAAAAGTATAGAACAATATATAAAATATATCATCCACCATGACCAAGTAGGCTTCATCCCTGAAATGCAGGGTTGATGCAACATACAAAAACCATATATGTCATCCTTCATAAAAAAAAATTGTAGAAAAAAAACACATGATCATATTCTTAGATGCTGAAAAAGCGTTTGACAAAATCCATCACTCTTTTATGATAAAAGTCCTAGAGAACAGGAATACAGGGAAAATACCTAAATATAATGAAGGCCATTTACAAGAAGCCAACAACCAACATCAAACTTAATGGAAAAAACTCAGAGCAATCCCACTAAAATCAGGAGCTAGACAAAGATGTCCTCTCTCCCCTTATCTACTCAATATAATTCTCAAAGTTTTAGTTAAACAATAAGAGAATGAAAGGAGATTAAGGGGATACAAATTGGAAAAAGGAGGTGAAACTATCACTATTTGCAGATGATATGATTGTATACATAAGTGACCTGCAGAATTCTACCAAGGAACTTCTATAGCTGATTAACACCTTCAGCAATGTAGCAGGATACAAAATTAACTCAAAGAAATCAGTAAGCCTTCTATACACTAAAGATAAAAGGGCTGAAAAATAAACAAAGGAAACATCATTCTTTATAATAGCTGCAAATAGCATTAAATAACTTGGAATAACTATAACCAAAGAAGTAACAGACCTATATGACAAAAATATTAACTCACTGAAGAAAGAAATTGAAGAGGATATCAGAAAATGGAAAGCTTTCCCATATTCCTGGATTGGTAAGATCAACATAGTAAAAATGGCAATTCTACCAAAGGCAATCTACAGATTCAATGCACTGCCCATCAAAATCTCAGCATAATATTATACGGACCTTGAAAGAACAATACTAAACCTCAACTGGAATAATAGAAAAGCTAGGATTGCCAAAACAATTTTGCTCCACAAAAGAACCTGAGGAGGAACCATGTCCCTGACTTCAAGTTATAATATAGAGTTACAGTAAAAAAAAAAAACCAGCCTGGTACTGGCATAAAAACAGACTTGTGGATCAATGGAATAGAAGTGAGGATCCAGACATTAACCCAAAAACCTATGAACACCTGATCTTCGACAAAGAGGCCCAAAATATTCAATGGGATATAGATAGTATTTTAACAAATGATGTTGGCATAGGTGTTTGGTGGTGTGTAGAAAAATGCAAATAAATCCAAGCCTGTCACCCTGAACAAAGTCAAATTAGAGTGGATCAAAGACCTCAACATAAACTCATCCACTCTGACCATGACAGAAGAAAGTGGGAAATACACTTCTACAAATTGGCACAGGCAACCACTTCCTAATTATAACACCAGTGATACAGATACTAAGAACAAAAATCAATACATAGGACCTCATGATACTGAGAAGCTTATGTAAAGCCAATGATTCTGTCAATAGGACTAAATGACAGCCTACAGAATGGGAAAAGATTTTCACAGACCCTAAAAGTGATAGAGGACTGGTCTCTAAAATATATAAAGAACTCAAGAAACTATGGCCCAAAAGCGTGAACATCCCAATCAGATAATGGTGCTCAGAATTAAAAAGGGATTTCTCAACAGAAGAATTATGAATGGCTGAAAGGCACTTGAAAAAATGCTCAACTTTTTTAGCCATCAGAGAAATGCAAATCAAAACAACTTTGAGATACCACCTGACACCTATCAGATTGGTAAGATAAAAATCACAGATGACAGTCTATACTGAAGAGGTTGCGAAGCAAGGGGAACACTCCTTCATCGTTAGTGAGAGTGTAAGTTTGTTCAGCCACTCTGGAATGCAGTATGGCTGCTTCTCAGAAATTGGGAATCCATCTCCCAAGTATTCTGAAATACCACTTCTGAGTGTATAACCTAAAGACACACATTCTCACTCCAAAGGCATTAGTTCAACTATGTTCATAGCAGCATTATTCATTTTAGCAAGAACCTAGAAGCAACCTAGATGCCCCTTAACTGTGGAATGGATTAACAACCTGTGGTACATCTACACAATGGAGTACTACTAAGCAGTAAGAAAAAATGATATCCAAAAATTAGCAGGCAAATGGATGGATATAGTGGATATCCTCCTGAGCTCGGGGTCTCAAACCCAAAAAGATAAGGAGGGTACTCACTCATTAGTGGACTCTAAAGAAAGCAAAAAGCAAAGCTTGTCCAAGCTCCAAACCATAACCTCTGAATAGCTTTGGATCTGAAACACTTGGGAGTGGCACCTATGATCACACTCCCTCTAGAGGAACACCTGACTCAGTCTTGAAGTTGGGGAGAGGAAACTGGATCTGCCAGGAGTGGATGCTGAAATGAGCAGTATTGGGACCTTTGGACCTCCTGCCCATGCTTGGGAAGAGATGGGGAGATGTGGAGAAGAGAGAGTGACTGGAGAGGGTGGAAGGAGTAAGAAACCTTGAATAAGGATATACATGATTAGAAAATGTGACTTTAGTCATAATTTAAAAAAAGAAAGAGAAAAAAAGAACATAGAAACAACCTAGTTGCTCCTCATCTGGGAATGGATTAACAAGTGTGGTACATCTACTCAGCAGTAAGAAACAATGATATTCTATAATTTGCAGGCAAATGGAAGAATATGAAGAATATCCTCATGAACGAGGTTTCATGATCCCAGAAAGATAAGCAGGGGATGTATTCACTCATTAGTGGACATTAAACAGAAAGCATAGCATGTCCAAGCTGCAAACCACAAACACTGAACAGCTTGGGATCTGAGGCACCTTGAACTAGCACTTTGGATTCCATTCACTCCAGATATACACTTGAGCCAGTCTTGATGTGGGGATGAGGAGAGTGGATTTGCCTGGAGTTGATGCCGAATTAAACCACCTTGGGACTTTGGGATCTACTGTCCTTCCTAGGGAGGAGTTAAAGAGATGGGGAGAACAGAGACTTGTAGGGGCAGGAGGGAAAGCACATTTGAACATGGGGATACATGGATAAAAATGAGACTTCATTAATATTAAAAAAATGACAAAAAATATCATCCACTATGACCAAGTAGGCTTCATCCCAGAAATGCAGGGATGGTTCAACATATGAAAAAACGTAAACATCTGTTGTAGAATGTTTTTTTTTAGTTTGTTTTGGGTTTGTGAGTTTTGTGACTTGGAGTTTGTAACTTTATTTGTGGCGGTGGCTTGGAATTTGTTTTGTGGCGGGGGTTTGGATCTTGGCGTGTGTGTGGCAGCTTTTAGACTTTAAAGAAATGAATTAGACGTTTATATTACTTTAAATTGTTTGGCTTATATTTTAAATATATTATTAGTTAGTTTTTTATTTTAATTTAACTTATTTTTATTAATTTGTCTATTATGTGGCTCTTATCCCGTGGCTGGTTGGTATTTTTATATGTTTGCTTTTTTGGGGGGTCGGAGGGCGACTAATTTAATTTTATTTTTTTATTTGTTTGTCTGTCTTTGATTTTTTATTTATTTTTATGGTGTCTTGGATGGGCCTAAACAGTTTTTTATTTATATTATATAGAAAATATTGTATTATATTTTTTGTTTAATTAAAATGAAGGTTTTAATTTTTATATAGTAAAATTATATATAGAATAGCTCTTAGATAAGAATTATAGTTATAATATTTAGTTTATTTGTATTTATAAAATTAAAGAGAATATTTTATTATTTATTTTATCATTGTGAGTTTAAAGTTTTATATTTAATATATCTTTTAAACTAAACAGAACTATATTTATAATTATTAAATTTTTAACTATATTAAAGACCACAGAAGGATATAATATTATGTAAATAAACAGGAAGTGTAAGTAATTTTTAGAGTTTAGAAAATGACAGAGATGATATATGTCTGTCTGGACAGTCACTTAAAATTTTTTTGTAATGTTGGGGCATGTATTTTTAGCCTATATGGCCCAAGTCTTTGGCATATCTTGTAGTGATGTAGGAAATCTGACACAGTCTATTAGTCACTTTTTTGTGTGTTTAGAAGGATGTTTGTTAATGTTTTTTGTAAAGTAGGAACCTGAAGGACCATCTCGGCTTGTTTTGTCAATGTTTAGTGGTTATTTTTTTATGGAACTTGTATGTCTAATTTATATAGTATATTATCAAGTAGTCAATATCAGAACAGTTTTTTTGCCTAGTGGCTAATTGTTGTTATAAAGTAAATTTTATATGAAGTTTTTTAATGTTTATTATTTTTTTGAAATATATTGGTGTTGTTAGGAACAGACCTGTCTCACTGTCTTGAAAAGTTTAAGTTTTTAAAATATCTTAAATGTCATATTTTATATGTCTTTGAAGTGTTTGAAGATTATTTATTTAATTGAAATATATCTTTGTATACTTATAAAAACTTAACTAACATGACCATAAGTTTGGTTCTCATAGATGACTATTAATCTGTATTTTTTTAATTATATATTATAATTTTAAATGAGTTATATTAGCATCATATTTTAATCAAGAGTAGAAGAATATATATAGAATAACAAAATTGACTTTAAGTTTGTATCAATAAACTGAAATCTATTTATCTTTTTAAATTATTTTTATATCATAACCTCCTCCCCCAATTTTTTTTACAAATTGATTATGACTATTAACTGTTTATAATGAAAACAAACATTAATAAGTAATATTTTTGGGAAATTGGATGAAGTTTTTTTATTATTTTTTGTTGTTAAAGGACGATGACAATCTCATGGGGTTTTGAAGTTGGATCATCTTAACTGACCTCTTGGAAACTGAGAATGTTTATTTGGGTGGCCTTGGCAGATGGAACTATATTTGTCTAGAACTAATTTATAGGTTTTGATCTTTCGTGGAGACTAAAGCAGAAACTCTTTTTTTAAGTAATATATTTTTATAAACAGATTTTAAAGTTAAGACATTTTAAAAATACAAACATTGGTTTAACTTAGTAGCTTTAGTAATTAATTGTCTTTTTGTAATTAGTTTATTAAAAGTTAAAAAATTAAAAGAAAACAAAATAAACATAATTTAGACTCTTTGTTTAGTTGTTATTTTTATGTGGCCTTTTTTTAAAATTTTTAATTTTATTTTTTTTAAGGTTTTATTTATTTTTTCTCTCTCTCTCTCTGAAGTTTATGTGTATTTTATATATAGTGTTTTTTGTTTAGAGGTTTTAAGAGTTTAAATTTGTTTTATTGAGAATTTTTAATTATTTTTTAACTCAAAGAGCTTTTAAATGTTTCTATTATTTTAACTGTTGACTCTGCCCCTTTTGGCCAGGTTTTAGTATGGCGGATAAGCTTGTGTCACTCTGTTGCTGTCTGTCGGCAACTACAGTGGACTCAGAAAATGTTGTTATTAGAAAAACCGTTTTTAACTGATTTTTTTTTTTTGTTTAGTATAAGCAAAAACTTTAAATCAACCACACTTATGTCAAGCCTTTTGTGAAACGTATGAGTTTAAGTTGTGTGGCACAGATGCGCCATTTTTACATTTTTGTCTGAATATTACGTTGTTTCTGTATTATAAATTAATTTAAATATGTAATTTAGAAAGCCGTTTTTAAGCTTTTTAAACTTTTTTAGGGTTTATGTGGGTGTTTGGCTTAACGTTGGGTGCCATCTGTTGTAGAACGGTTTTTTTTTTTTTTTTTTTGGCCTGTTTTGGGTCTGTGAGGTTTGTGACTTGGAGTTTGTAACTTGACCTTCAGCAGTGGCCTGGAACCCGGTCCGCTGCGGAGGTTTGGAACTTGGCGTGTGTACGGAGGCTTTTAGACCCCAAAGAAATGAATCAGATGTTTATATTATTTTAAATTGTTTGGCCCATATCTTAAGCACATTACTAGTTAGTTCTTTTATCTCAATTTAACTTATTTTTATTAATCTGTCTCGTGGCTCTCAGCCCGAGGCTGCTCGGTACCTTTATATGTTTGTTTTTATGGGGGGTTTGAGGGCGACTATTTTAACTTTATTTTTTTATTTGTCTGGCTGTCTTTGATTTTCTACCCACTTCTACGGAGCCTTGGATGGGCCCAAACTGTTTTTTATTTATATCATATAGAAAACATTCTACCACAAACATCATCAATCATATAAACAAACTGAAGGGAAAAAAAAAAAAAATGATCATATTCTTAGATGCTGAAAAGCCTTTGACAAAATCCAACACTCCTTTACGACAAAAGTCCTGGAGGGATCAGGAATACAGGGAAAATATCTTAATATTTTAAGAAGCTGACAGCCAACATCAATCTTAATGGAGAAAAACTCAAAGCAATCCCACTAAAATCAGGAACTAGATAAGGATTTTCTCTTGTTATCTATTTAATATAGTTCTCAAAATTTTAGCTAAAGCAATAAGAGAACAAAAGGAGACTAAAGGGATAAAATTAGAAAAGAAGAAGTGAAATTATCTCTTTTTGCAGATGATGTATTGTACACATAAGTGACCCATAAGATTCTACCAAGGTACTTCTACAGCTGATAAACACCTTCAGCAATGTAGCAGGATACAAGATTAACTGAATGAAATCAGTAGTCCTTCTATACGCTAAAGATAAAAGGGCTGAAAAAGAAATAAGGGAAACATCACACATTATAATAACTGCAAATAGCATTAAGTACCTTGAATTAACTGTATCCAAAGAAGTAACAAATCTATTTGACAAAAATTTTAAAAAACTTAAGAAAGAAATTAAAGAGGATATCAGAAAATGGAAAGATCTCTCATGTTCCTGGATAGGTAGGATCAACATATTAAAAATGACAATTCTACCAAAAGCAATCTACAGATTCAATGTACTGCCCATCAAAATCCCAACACAACATATTAAGGACCATCAAAGAACAATACTCTCCAGAGCTTTTATTATAAAGGAGTGTTCAATTTTGTCAATGGCTTTTTCAGCATTTAAGGATATGATCATGTGGTTTTTTCCTTCAGTTTGTTTATATGATGGATGACATTTATTGTTTTTCATATGTTGAACCATCCCTGCATTTCTGGGATGAAGCCTACGTGGTCATGGTGGATGATATTTTTTATATATTATTGTATACAGTTTGCTAGAATTTTATTGAGAATTTTAGGATCAATATTCATGAGGGAAACTGGTCTGTAATTCTCCTTCTTTGTTGCAGCTTTCAGTGACTTGGCATTTGGGTAATTGTGGCCTCATAATAGGAATTTGGCAATATTCCTTCAGTATCTACTGTGAGAAACATTTTGAGTAGTAATGGTAGTAATTCTACTTTGAATGTCTGGTAGAATTTTGCACTGAAAACATCTGGACCTTGGGGTTTTTCTTGGTAGGCTTTTACTGATAGCTTCAATTACCTTAAGCATTATATGTCTCTTTAGGTAATTTAACTGTTCTTCATTTAATTTTGGTAAATGGTACCTGTCCATAAAGCTGTCAATTTCTTCGAGGTTTTCCATTTTCAAGGAACATAAATTTTAAAAGTAAGACCTGATAATTCTCAGGATATCCTGGAGATTGTTGGTATGACCCCCTTTTCATTTCTGATTTTGTTGATTTGGATACTTTCTCTCTGCTTTTTGATTTGTTTGGATAAGGGCTTATCTATCTTGTTGACTCTCTCAATGGAACAACTCTTTGAACCATTGATTCTTTGTGTTAGTCTTTTTGTTTCAGTTGTTTTGGTTTGATTATTTCCTACTGTCTACTCCTTCTAGGTCAGTTTGCTTAATTGTTCTAAGGCTTTCAGCTCTGCTTTTAGTTTGCTAGTGTGGGATTTCTCTAGGTTTTTCATATAGCATCTAGTGCTATGAATTTTCCTCTTAAGACCGCTTTCATTGTGCCCACAAGTTTGGGTACATTGTGGATTCATTTTCATTAAATTCTGGGAAGACTTTGATTTCATTCTTAATTTCTTCCTTGCCCCAGAGGTGGCTCAACTGAGTGGTGTTTATTTTCCATGAATTGGTAGGCTTTCTGTGATTTTTTTTATGTTGTTGAACTCGTACTTTAGGCCCTAGTGTTCTGATATTATACAAGGGATTATTTCCATTTCTTTTTGTATCTGTTGATACTTGCTTTATGACCAATTATGTGAAGTTTACAGAAAGTTCCATGAGGTGCTCGTAAATATGTATATATGTCTTTTCATTTGGGTGGAAGCTTCTATAAATATCTATAAATCCATCTACTTCATAACTACTGTTAGACATCTTATTTCTCTGTTGTGTCTCTGTCTGGTTGACCTATCCAGGGGTGAAAGTGGGGTGTTGAAGTCTCCCACTATTTGGGTGTAATAATTGATCTAATATTTGAGCTGTAGCAGTGTTTCTTTTACATAGAGAGGTGCCCTTATATTAGGGGTATAAATGTTCAGTATTAAAATCTCCTCTTGTCCAATTTTTCCTACGATGAATTAGGAATGTCCATCTTGGTTCCTTTTAATTGTGTTTTGCTTAAATTCTACTTTGTTAGATATTAGGATGGCAACATCCAGCTTGTTTCTTAGGAAAATTTGATTGGAAAATCTTTTCCAAACACTTTTCTCTGAGCCTGTATCTGTCTTTGTGGTTAAGATGTGTTTCTTGTATGCAGAAGGATGGCTGCTGTTTTTGTATCCATCTTGTTAGTGTTTGTCTTCTCATAGGTGAGTTGAGTCCAGTGATATTAAGGGGTATTTGGGACCACTGATTGATATTTCCTGCTATTTTTAGTGGTAGCCTGTATATATTTCCTTTCTCTGGGCTATTGTTCTGTGAAATTATTAACTGTTTGTGGTTTCATGGGTGTATCTGGGATCCTTTGTTTGGAGTTTTCCCTCTAATTCTTTCGAGGGGTCAGATTGGTAGATAGGTATTGTTTTAATCTGTTATGGAATATCTGGTTTACTCCACCTATGGTGATTGATATTTTGCTGGGTATAGTAGTCTAGGTTAGCAGCCATGCTCTTTTTTTTAGCTTAAACATATTTATTTATAATTTAAAGTATACAATTCAGTAGTTGTTAGTAAGTTTTTACAGTTGCACAACCATCTCCACATTGTAACTCAGAACGTTATCATTACCACAAAAAGAGTCTCATAACTCATTTGTAATCCCCACTTACTGCTACCTCCAGCACAGACCACTAATCACTAGTCTGTACACTTTCATATGTACCTCTCATTTGCAATTCATGTTACATATGAGATTACAGCATAGGGCTTTACTGTGGTATTCAGAGAGTCACCCATGTTACTTCCTGCTGAGTACTTCCTTCTTTTGCACTGTCATTAGAAAATGTTACTTTCCTAGGAGTTGCTGCCTTGGAAACTAATTTATAGCAGAAAACATTTCCTTTTTTTCCTTTTTTTTCTTCTTCTTTATTTATTTTGTATTTATCAAGAAAAAGAATAAATGAATTTAAAATGCTGATAAGATAGCAATAACTATAAAGAAGATAAAAATCATAAGCATGACTTATCAAGGGTGATAATGCAAGTAAGATTACTACACATATATTTACTTTGTGTTCAGCATTCCCTCTGAATTTTTTTTTCTATCCCAGTATACCCTTATTCAAGGTCCCTTCCCCCTCCCACCACATCAGGTCATTTTTTCTTCTCCATAACTCCCCATCCCCTCCCATGGCAGGGAGCAGACAGTCCTATGGTCCTACTGACCCAATAATGCTTAGAACCAACTAATGAGTGAGTAAATCCCTGATTATCTTTCTAGGTTTGTGATACCTTGCTCAGGAGGATATTCTCCAAATCAATCCATCTGCCTGCAAATTTTAAGATATCATTTTTTCTTACTGCTGAGTAGTACTGCTTTGTGTAGATATACCACAGTTCGTTAATCCATTCTTCAGTTGAGGGACATCTAGGTTGTTTCCAGGTTCTTGCTATTATGAATAATGCTGCTATGAACATAGTTGCGCTAATGCGTTTGGAGTGTCAGTGTGTGTCTTTAGGGTATACACCTAGAAGTGATATTGCTGGATCCTTGTGAAGATTCATTCTCAGTTTTCTGAGAAACTGCCATAATGCATTCTAGAGTGGCTGAACAAGCTTACACTCCCACCAACAAGGAGTGTTTCCCATGATCCTCACACTCTCCAGCATAGGCCGCCATCTGTGTCTTTTATCTTTGCTAATCTGAAAGGTGCAAGGTGCTATCTCAAAGTTGTTTTGATTTGCATTTCTCTGATGACTGAACATGTTGAACACTTTTTCAAGTGCCTTTCATCCATTTTTAATTCTTCTGCTGAGAATTCCCTTTTTAGTTCTGACCTCCATTTTTGATTGGTTATTCAAAGTTTTGGGCTCTAGTTTCTTTTTTATTACTCTTTTAAGATTTTACCTTATTATTTCATTATTTTTCAGTATTATTTCATTATTTTCTGTTTCTTTTTTATTATGAATGAAGTCACATTTTCTATCAGTGTGTATCTTTGTTCAAGGTCCCATCCACCTCCCACCCCCTCCAGTTACCTCCTCACCTTGTTGGACAGGAGATGGGAGATGTGCAGAAGATTGAGATCTAGTTTCTTGAGTTCTTCATATATTTATATAGAGATCAATCCTCTATCACTTGTAGGGTTGGTGAAAATCTTTTCCCATTTGGTAGATTGTCATTTTTGTCCTATTGACCGTGTCCTTGGCTTTACAGAAACTTCTCAGTTTCAGGGGGTCCCACTTATTGATTGTTGTTTTTAGTGTCTGTGCTACTGGTGTTACATTTGGGAAGTGGTAACTTGTGCCAATTTGTTGGAGGGTATTTTCCACTTTCTTTTCTATCAAGTTCAGAGTGGTTGGGTTTATGTAGAGGTCTTTGATGCACTTTGATTTGAGTTTTATGCAGGGTGACAGAGTAGCAGGGAATTTTTCATATCCCCTATGAAGGCTTCAATAATCTTCACAAAGGTGTTTTTGCTGTCGTTTCCTTTTGTTTCTCCTTCATTGCTCTGCTCAGGTCTTGTAGCTATAGATTCACCAGTTTTTCTGGTGTTGCCTTGTTGGTCTTTATATTGTTATATGTATTTTTGCACTGGCATCTACTCATGACTTCAGAGGTTCATGATTAGTCAGCTCCTATTCAGTTGTAGCAAGAAGACTTGTGTGTCTCCTGTCCGCTGAGCAAGGGTTCTGTCTACTCAATCTCTGACTCTGCTCTGGACAGGTGTCTGTATTTCAAAGGCCTCAGTCTTTCTGTGATGAAACAGTTTGCCCTGGAGTCAGGGCCCACCTGTGTAAGGTCCCTTCTTTTAGGGGTTGCTGGACAAGGCCCTTCACAGTAAAAGCCTAGTGCCTGTCTGCTAGGGAGAGTCTGAAATCAGACCCTAGTTATTGACCCTAGGAATTGACTCTGGTGCCAGAGTGGGACTCTCTAGATGAGTGGTCCTGTGCCTGAATCTGTTCATGTCTGACTCCTCTTTGGACAGGGGTCTGAATTTCAAAGGCCTCGGTCCTCCTCTGGGGATTTTTATGTATTTGGACTTAATTTTGTGCAGAGTGATCAATATGAATCTATTGGCATTCTTTTAATGGTTGATATCCATTTATGTCAGCACCATTTGCTAAAGCTGTGTTCTGTATTCCACTGCATGGTTTGGGCTTTTTTTTGTTAAAAAAAAAAAAAAAAAACCAGGTGTTCATATGTGTGTGGATTAATGTGTCTTCATTTTGATTGCATTTGTGAAGGCAATATTTTTATGCTGATACTGTTATTTTTATTGTTATAACTCTGCAGTAAGTTGGAAGTCAGGGATAATGATGCCTCTGAAACCTTTATTTTACAGAATTCTTCTTAGCTATTCTGAATGTTTTTGTTTTTTCATGTTGTCATTTCATGTCTGTTAAAAATTGTGTTGGTATTTTGATAGGGATTGCTTTGAGTTTGTAGAGTCCTTTTGATAAGATTGCCAATTTGACTATGTTGATCCTACATATCTAAGAGCATGAGAAGTCTATCCATTTTCTGATATCTTCCTCATTTTTTTTTTATTCAAAGACTTAAAGTGCTTCTCATACAGGTCTTTTGTTTGGTTGGTTAGAGTAATCTCAATATGTTTTATATTATCAGTGCTATTGTAAAGGGTTATTTTTTTCTGATTTCTCTCTCTTCCTGTCTTATATTTCTATATAGGAGAGCTACTGATTTTTTAACCTAATCTTGTGTCCTGTCACATTTCTGAAGGTGTTTATAAACTGTAGGATTTTCCTGGTAGAATATAGAGGGTCACTTATGTATATTCTCATACCATTTGCAAATAGCAAAAGTCTGACTTCTTTTTCTCCCATTTGTATCCCCTTGATATTCTTTTGTTGTCTTATTGCTCTAGCTGGAACATTGAGGACTAGATTGAATAATTATTGAGAGAGTGTGCAGTCTTGTCTTGTTTCTGTTTTAGTGGACTGACTTTTTTATCCCTGATCTCCTCAAAATCTTTATCATGAAGAGCTTTTGGCTTTTTTCAAAGGCTTTTCAGGATCTAGTTAGATAATTATATGCTTTTTTCTTACAATTTGTTAATAAGTTGAATAATATTGACTGATTTCAGTTTGTAGAACCATCCTGAATCTCTGGTGACTTTTTGAAGTGTTCTTGAATTCAGTTTGCCAGTATTTTATTGAGTACTTTTGCATCGATTTTCATGAGGGAAATTGGTCTGTGATTCTCTTTCTTAGTTGCATCTTTGCTTGGGATCAGTACCAGAGGGACTCTTGCCTCATTAAAAAAGTTTGGCAATGATCTTTGTTTCTATCTTTTTGAGGATATATTAGTATTAACTATTTGAAATTCTGGTAGAGTTTTGCACTTAAAACATCTGGTCCTGGTCTAGCTTGGGTCAGAACATATGATAACTGTTTCTGTTTCCTTGGGGTTATAGGTCTATTTTAATTGTTTATTTGATCTTGATTAATTTGGTATGTGTTACTTATCCAGAAAAAAATCCATTTCTTTTAGATTTTCCAATTTTGTGGAGTACAAAATTTTAATGATTGAGACAATGATGCTCTGGATTTTCTAAATATATATTGCTATGTCTTCCTTTTTATTTCTGATTTTGTTAGTTTGGATAAGGATTTGTCTATCATATTGACTTTTCTCAAAGAACCAACTCTGTTTCTTTGATTCTTTTTATTATTCATTCTGTTTATATTTTACTGATTTCAGTCCTTAGTTTCCTTTTTTTTCCAGGTGGTTATCACTCCCAGGTGAGTTTGTGCCTTTTTCTCCTGGATTTTTCAAGTGTGCTGTTAAGTCACTAGTGTGAAATTTCTCCAAATTCTTAGTGCTATGAACTTTCCTCTTATTATTACTTTAAGTATGTCCCATAACTTTAGTTATGTTGTGAATTTGTTTTGATTGAATTATAGGAAGTCTTTTATTTCTTTTTTTCTTAACCCAGTGATGATTTAAATGATCATTGTTCAGTTTCCATAAGGTTATAGGCTTTCTACAATCTGTGTTTTTGAATGCTAACTTTAAACTTTGATGGTCTGATAAGGTAGATGGGATTTCTCTATTTTTTTAATCTAGTGAGACTTGATTTGTTATTTAGTATGTAGTCATTTTTTGAGAGGGTTTCATGAGGTGCTGAGAAGAAGATATATTCTCTCGTGTCTTGGTGAAATGTTCTATAGATGTTTGGTAGATCTATTTGAATCATAACTTCTGTTAGTTCTCTTATTTCTGTCATGTTTCTGTTTGGCAGACTTATCCAGTTTTGAGATTGTGCGGTTGTGTCTTTGACGATTTGTGTGGGAAGTTTTATTTGTGATTTAAGCTTTATCAATGCTTCTTTTACAAATGTAGATGCCCTAGAATTTGTGGAAAAGATATTGAGAATTGACCGGGTGCTGTCTGCAGAGCTTGTCTCAGCACACTCAGGAGCAGGTGGAGATAAACTCTGCCTGTCACAGTCCCACCAGCTGCTGCTGAGGGAGTTTGCATGGCTGCCACCCTGCCTCCAATTGGTCAAACAGAGAAAGATTGAAGACTTGAAATTCAGACCCTGCACAGTGCAGAAGTAGTGATTGAGCAGACCTTTATATCAGAGGTCACAGGAGGCATACAAGCCCGAGTGCCACAACTGACCAGGAGCCACCTAATCATGAACCACTAAAGCCATGGGCAGAGGCCAGTGCAAAAACTAATAATATAAAGGACAACAAGGTAACTCCAGAAGAAAATGGCTACGCTACAGCTACAAGATCTGAACTGAGCAATGAAGAGGAAACAGAAGGAAGCATCACCAAAAATTCCTTTTTGATGATCATCAAAGCTCTCAAGAAGATATGAGAAAATAGCCTTAAAGAAATAGAAGAAAATACAAACAAAAAATTGGAAGAGATGAACAAATCTATGAAAGAAACATACCAGGAAATAAAAGTTGAAATGGAAGCAATAAAAAAGGCACAAAATGAGGCAAACATGGAAATAGAAAATCTGAAGCAAAAAGCTGGAACCACAGATATAAGCATAACAAACAGAGTTCAAGAGATGGAAGATATAATCTCAGAAGTGGAAGACTCAGTGGCTCAAATAGATATATCAGTCAAAGAAAATAGTAAAACTAAAGAAGCCATAACTCAAAATGTTCAGGAAATCTGAGACACCATGAAAAGACCTAATTTGAGAATAATAGGAATAGAAGAAGGAGAAGAATACCAGCTCAAAGGCACAGATAATTTTTTCAATAAAATCATGGGAGAAAACTTCCCTAACCTGAAGAAGGAAATGCCTATAAAGATACAAGAATCTTACAGAACACCAAATAGATATGACCCCCCAAAAAGTCAGCACGCCACATTATAATCAAGGCACAAAAAATACACAACAAAAAAAAAATTTAAGAGCTGCAAAAGTAAAGGGCCAACTCATATGATGGCAGACTCATCAGAATAACACCTGACTATTCAATGGAAACAATGAAAGCTAGAAGGGCTTGGTCAGAAGTTATACAGACACTTAAAGAGCATGGCTGCCAAACTAGAATACTAAACTCTGCAAAATTATCAATCACCATAGATGGAGTAAACAAGGTATTTCAGGACAAAGTCAGACTGAAAGAATATCTATCTAACAATCCAGCACTACAGAGAGTATTAGAGGGATACTCCAACCTAAGAACCCCAGATGCACCCACAAAATCAACAGTCCCTCAATAATTCCACAGAAGAATACTCTAGAGAAAGGAAATACAAACAAGTTACCACCAAAAATGGCAGGAAATATGAATCAATGGTCACTAATTTCCCTTAATATTAATGGTGTCAACTGTCCTATAAAACATCACACACTAAGAGATGGATACAACAACAAAGCGATCCTTCTGTTGCCTACAAGAAACAAACCTCAACTGCAAAGACAGACACAGGCTTAGAATACAGAGTTGGAAAAGAGTTTCCAGTCAAATGGTCCTAAGAAACAAGCGGGGGTTGCAATCCTAATATCTAACAAAGTAGACTTTAAGCTAAAAGCACATAAAAGGGACCAAGATGCTCACTACTTATTCATCACAGGAAAAACTGATCAAGAGGAGACTTCAATCTTGATTATTTATGCCCCTAATATAAGGGCACCTACTTATGTAAAAGAAACACTGCTAAAGCTCCAATCCCACATCAATTCTTACATCCTAATAGTGGGAGACTTCAATACCCCACTTTCAACCCTGGATAGATCAACCAGACAGAGACTCAACAAAGAAATAAGGAGTCTAAAAGAGGTTATGATTCAAATGGATTTAATAGATAACTACAGAAGCTTCCACCCATACGCAAAGGAATATACTCAGCTCCTCATGGAACTTTCTCCAAAATTGACCACATAATTGGTCATAAAGCAAATATCAACAGATACAAAAAAATGGAAATAATCCCTTGTAACATATCAGACCACCAGGGCCTAAAGTTAGAGTTCAACAACATCAAAACCCAAAGATAGCCTACCAACTCATGGAAACTAAACATCACTCAGCTGAACTATCTCTGGGTCAAGGAAGAAATTAAGAAAGAAATCAAAGTCTTCCTAAAATTTAATGAAAATGAATCCACAACGTATCCAAACTTGTGGGACACAATGAAAGCAGTCATAAGAGGAAAATTCATAGCGCTAGATGCCTATATGAAAAACCTAGAGAAATCTCACACTAGAGACCTAACAACTCAGCTGAAAGCCTTAGAACAAGTAGAAGCAAACTCACCTAGAAGGAGTAGACAGCAGGAAATAATCAAACTTAAAGCTGAAGTCAATACAATCGAAACAAAAAGAACAATACAAAGAATCAATAAAACTAAGAGTTGGTTCTTTGAGAAAGTTATCAAGATAGATAAGCCCTTAGCCAAACTAATCAAAAAACAGAGAGTGTTCAAATCAACAAAATCAGAAATGAAAAGGGGGAGATAACAACAGAACCCCAGGAAATACAGAGAATTATCAGATCATATTTTGAAAATCTGTATTCCACAAAAATGGAAAACCTAGAAGAAATGGACAGCTTTCTGGGCAGGTGCCATCTACCAAAATTAAATGAAGATCAGATTAATTACCTAAACAGGCCTATAACCCATAAGGAAATTGAAGTTGTCATTAAAAACCTCCCCAAAAATAAAAGCCCTGGTCCAGATGGTTTCAGTGCAGAATTCTACCAGAAATTCAAAGAATTACTACCGTTACTCCTCCAACTATTTCACACAGTAGAAACTGAAGGAATATTGCCAAATTCCTTTTATGAGCCTACAATTACCTAATACCTAAGCCACTAAAAGACACAACAAAGAAGGAGGATTACAGACCAATTTCCCTTATGAGCATTGATGGGAAACTTCTCAACAAAACTTTGGCAAATCATATACAACAATGCATAAAAGATATCATCCACCACGACCAAGTAGGCTTCATCCCAGAAATGCAGGGCTGATTTAACATATGAAAAACTGTAAATGTTATCCATCATATAAACAAACTAAAGGAACAAAACCACATGATCATATCCTTAGATACGGAAAAAGCCTTTGACAAAATCCAATACTCCTTTATGATTAAAGTCCTGGAGAGATCAGGAATACAGGGAGAATACCTAAATATAATAAAGGTGATTTACAAGAAGCTGACAGCAAGTATAAAACTTATTGGAGAAAAACTTAATCCCACTAAAATCAGGAACTAGACAAGGATGTCCTCTCTCCCCTTATCTATTCAATATAGTTCTCCAAGTTTTAGTTGCAGCAATAAGAGAATGAAAAGAGATTAAGGGGATAAAAAATTGGAAAAGAAGAAGTGAAGATATCTCTATTTGCAGATGTTATGTTTGTATACATAAGGGACCTACAAAATTCTTCCAAGGAACTGCTACAGCTGACAAACACCTTCAGCAATGTAGCAGGATACAAGATTAATTCAAAGAAATCAGTAGGCCTTCTATACACTAAAAATAGAAGAGCTGAAAAAGAAATAAAGGAAACATTACCCATCATAACAGCTGCAAATATTATTAAATACCTTGGAGTAACTATAACCAAAGAAGTAACAGACGTATTTGACAAAAATTTTAAATCCCTCAAGAAAGCAATTGAAGGATATCAGAAAATGGTAAACTCTCATGTTTCTGGATAGGTAGGATCAACATAGTATAAATGGCAATTCTACCAAAGGCAATCTACAGATACAATGCACTACCCACCAAAACCCCAACACAGTATTTTACAGACCTTGAAAGAACAATACTCAATTTCATTTGGAATAACAGGAAAGCCAGGATTGCCAAAACAATTTTAGTCAACAAAGAACCTCAGGAGGTTTCAACATACTGACTTCAAGTTATACTATAGAGGTACAGTAATAAAAACAGCCTGCTACTGGCATAAAAACAGACTTGTGGACCAATGGAATAGAATTGAGGATCCAGACATTAACCCAAAAACCTATGAACACCTGATCTTTGACAAAGAGGCCCAAAATATTCAATGGAAAAAAAGATAGTATATTTAACAAATGGTGTTGGCATAACTGGATGGAAGTGTGTAGAAAAATGCAAATAGATCCGAGACTGTCACCCTTCACAAAACTCAAATCCTAGTGGATCAAAGACCTCCACATAAACCCAGCCACTTTAAACTTGATAGAATGGGAAGTGGGAAATACAGTTCTAAGTATTGGCACAGGCAACCACTTCCTAAATATAACACCAGTGGCGCAGTCTCTAAGACCAATAATCAATAAGTGGGATCTCCGGAAGCTAAGTAGCTTCTGTAAAGCCAAGGACACTTTTAATAGGACAAAACGACAGCCTACAGAATGGGAAAAGATTTTCACCAACTTTACAAGTGATAGAGGATTGATCTCTAAGATACATAAATAACTCAAGAATCTAGAGCCCAAAACCTTGAATAACCCAATCAAAAAATGGGGTTTAGATCTAAAAAGGGAATTCTCAGCAGAAGAATTACGAATGGCTGAAATTAAATATCTAATCTTTAGCCTTCATAGATATGCAAATCGAAACAACTTTGAGATACCATCTTGTCACCTGTTAGATTAGCTAAGATAAAAGACACACAGGACAGCCTATGCTGGAGAGGATGTGGAGCAAGGGGAACACTCCTCAATTATTGGTGGGAGTTCAATCCTGTTCAGCCACTTTGGAACGAAGGATGGCCATTTCTCAGAAAATTGAGCATCAATCTCCCCAAGAACCCAGCAATACCACTTCTGGGTGTATTCCCTAAAGATGCACAGTCACACTCCAAAGGCATTAGGTCAACTATGTTCATAGCAGTGTTATTTGTAATAGGAAGAACCTGGAAACAACCTAGATGCCCCTCAACTGAAGAATGGATTAACAAACTGTGGTACATCTACACACTGGTGTACTACTCAGCAGTAAGAAAAAATGATATCCTAAAATTTACAGGCAAATGGATGGACTTGGAGAATATCCTCCTGAGCGAGGTATCACAAACTCAGAAAGATAAGCAGGGTATGTACGCACTTATTAGTGAACTCTAAACAAACAAACAAGAAAAAAGAAAAGCATCCCCAAGCTGCAAATCACAGAACAGCTTGGGATCAGAAACAGCCTGAACTCACTCCTTGGATCCCACTCCCCCTAGAGGAACCCCATGACTCTGTCTTGAGGGATGGGGAAGAAAACTGTATATGCCAGGATAGGAGACTGAACTAAGCATTATTGGGACAGTGGGACCATGGGACTGACTGCTTCCTCCCCAGGGAGGTGTTGGGGAGTTGTGGAGAAGAAAGAATGATCTGATGTGGTGGGAAGGCCAAGGGACCTTGAATAAAGTTATACAAGGATAGAAAGTGTGACTTCTTTGTTAATAATAATAATAATAATAATGAAAGAAAAAAACAAATGACTAAAGGGCACATGAAAAAGTGCTCATCATCTTTAGCCATCAGAGAAATGCAAATCAAAACAACTTTGAGATACCACCTGACACCTGTTATATTGGCTAAGGTAAAAGTCACAGATGACAGCCTATGCTGGAGAGATTGTGGAGCATGGGGAACACTCCTTCATTGTTGATGGGAGTGTAAGTTTGTTCAGCCACTCTGGAATGCAGTATGGCGGTTTCTCAGAAACTGGAAATTCATCTCCCCAAGGATCCAGAAATACCACTTCTGTGTGTATACCCAAAATTGCACATTCGCACTCCAAAGGCATTAGCTCAACTATGTTCATAGCAACATTATTCATAATAGCAAGAACCTGGAAGCAACCTAGATGCTCCTTAACTGAGGAATGAATTAACAACCTGTAGTACATTTACACAATGGAGTAATACTAAGCAGTAAGAAAAAAATATATCCCAAAGTTTGCAGGCAAATGGATGGATATGGAGGATATCCTCCTGTGTGAGGTATCGCAAACCCAGAAATATAAGCAGGGTATGTACTCACTCATTAGTGGACTGTAAACAAAAAATGCAAAAAGCAAAGCACGTCCAAGCTGCAAACCACAACCCCTGTACAGCTTTGGATCTGAAACACGTGGGAGTGGCACCTTGGATGCCACTCCCTCTAGAGGAACACTTGACTCAGTCTTGATGTTGGGGTGAGGAACCTGGTTCTGCCAGGAGAGGATGCTGTACTGAGCAATATTGAGACCTTAGGACCTCCTTCCCATGCTGGGGAGGAGATGGGGAGATATGGAGAATAGACAGTGACTGGAGGGGGTGGGAGGAGGAAGAGACCTTGAATAAGAGTATACACTAATAGAAAATGTGATTTTATTCATAATAAAAAAAGAAAGAGAAAAAAAGAACATAGAAATAACATAGCTACCCCTCAACTGAGAAATGGATTAACAAGCTGTGGTATATCTACACAATGGAGTACTACTCAGCAAGAAACAATGATATTCTATAATTTGCAGGCAAATGAATGGATATGGAGAATATCATGAGCAAGGTTTCACAATCCCAGAAAGATAATCAGGGGATGTATTTTCTCATTAGTAGGCTTTAAACAAAAAGCAAAGTATGCCCAAGGTGTAAACCACAAACACTGAACATCTTGAGAGCTGAAGCACCTTGAACTGGCACTTTGGAATCCTTTCCCTCTAGAGGAACACTTGAGCCAGACTTGATGTGGGGATGAGGAGAGTGTATTTGCCTGTAGTGATTGCTGAACTAAGCCAACTTGGGACTTTGGGACCTGCTCTCCTTGCTGGGGAGGAGATAAGGAAATGGGGAAAAGAGTGACTTGTAGGGGTGGAAGGGGAAGGGCATTTGAACAAGGGAATACATGGATAAAAAATAGACTTTATTAATTAATAATAAAAAAAACAAGAAAAAATTATCATCCACTATGACCAGTAGGCTTCATCCCAGAAATGCAGGGATAGTTCAACATACAAAAAACATAAACATCATCAATAATATAAACAAACTGAAGGAAAAAAACACATGATCATATTCTTAGATGCTGAAAAAGTCTTTGACAAAATCCAATTCTTCTTTTTAACAAAGGTCCTGGAAGGATCAGGAATACAGGAAAAATATCTCAATATAATAAAGGCGATTTATTATAAGTGACAGCCCACATCAAACTTAATGGAGAAAAACTCAAAGTTATCACACTAAAATCAGAAACTAGACAAGGATGTTTTCTCTCGTTATCTATTTAATATAGTTCTCAAAGTTTTAGCTAAAGCAATAAGAGAACGAAAGTTGATTAAAGGGATAAAATTGGAAAAGAAGAAGTGAAACTATTTCATTTTGCAGATGATACATTGTACTGTAGCGGGAAATCAGGAACTATATATGTGAACAATCACGTCAGAGGACTGGAGACGGGAGTGGTTAACTGGAAAGGATTCCGGAAGTAGACCTTCGAGGGAGAGGACCAGGACAGGAAGCTGGCATTCTCTTGTGAGAGTTCCCGACCTGTGCACAGTTCGGGCCAGCGGCACGGGAGTTTGGACTATGGTTTGGGGATGAGGATTTTTCCTTAGAAACGCTCTGGCTTGCTGCAACCTTATCCCTTCATTTTCTCTTAAAACCGTCTCTGTTTTGCAAGTGATTTTCACAAAATAAACCTCATTTAAAACATATCTCATGGCGGGTTTTTACCGCAATATTGTACACATAAGTGTCCCACAAAATTCTACCAAGGTACTTCTACAGCTGATAAAGACCTTCAGCAATGAAGCAGGATACAAGTTTAACTGAAAGAAATCAGTAGCCCTCCTATACGTTAAAGATAAAAGGGATGAAAAAAGAAATAAGGGAATCATCACCCTTTATAATAACTGCAAATAGCGTTAAATACCTTGGAGTAACTGTATCCAAAGAAGTAACAAATCTATTTGTCAAAAATTTTAAATCACTAAAGAAAGAAATTGAAGAAGATATTAGAAAATAAAAGATCTCCCATGTTCCTGGATAGGTAGGATCAACATAGTAAAAATGGCAATCCTACTAAAAGCAATCTACAGATTCACTGCACTGCCCATCAAAATTCCAACACAACATATTAAGGACCTTCAAAGAACAATACTCTCCAGAGCTTTTATCATAAAGGACTATTGGATTTTGTCAAAGGCTTTTTCAGCATCTAAGGATATGATCATGTGATTTTTTTTCCTTTAGTTTCTTTATATGATATATGATGTTTATGTTTTTTCATACCTTGAACCATGCCTGCATTTCTGGAATGAAGCCTATGTGGTCATGGTGGATAAAACTTTTTATATATTGTTGTATATGGTTTGCTAGAATTTTGTTGAGAATTTTAGCATCAATATTCATGAGGGAAACTGATCTGTAATTCTCCTTCATTGTTTTAGCTTTGAGTGAATTTGCATTTGGGTAGTTGTGGCCTCATAATAGGAATTTGACAATATTCCTTCAGTTTCTACTCTATGAAACAGTTTGAGTAATAATGGTAGTTATTCTACTTTGAAAGCTGGTAGAATTTTGCACTGAAAACATCGGGACCTTGGCTTTTTTTTCTTGGGAGGCTTTTAATGACACCTTCAATTTCCTCTAGGGTTATTGGTCTGTTTAGGTAATTAATCTGTTTTTCATTTAATTTTGGTAAATGTTACCTGTCCAGAAAGCTGTCCATTTCTTCTAGGTTTTTATTTTTTGAGAAATATAGATTTTTCAAAGTATGACCTGATAATTCTCTGGATTCTCTGGAGGTCTGTCCCCCTTTTTATTTCTGATTTTGTTGATTTGGATATTCTCTCTCTGCTTTTTGATTAGTTTGATAAGGGTTTATCTATCTTGTCGACTTTCTCAAAGAAACAACTCTTTGATTCGTTGATTCTTTGTATTGTTCTTTTTGTTTCAGTTGTTTTGATTTCAGCTCTATTTTTGATTATTTCCTGCCATCTACTCCTTCTAGGTGAGTTTGCTTCTAATTGTTCTAAGGCTTTTAGCTCTGCTGTTAGTTTTCTAGTGTGAGATTTCTCTAGGTTTTTAATAAAGCATCTAGTGCTATAAATTTTCCTCTTAAGACTACTTTCATTGTGTCCCACAAGTTTGGGTATGTTGTGGATTCATTTTCATTAAATTTTAGGAAGACTTTAATTTCTTCCTTAATTTCTTCCTTGACCCAGAGGTGGTTCAGCTGAGTGGTGTTTAGTTTCCATGAATTGGCAGGCTTTCTGTGATTTTTTTATGTTATTAAACTCTAACTTTAGGCTGTGGTATTCTTTTATTATATGAGGGATTATTTCCATTTCTTTTTGTATTTGTTGATATTTGCTTTATGACCAATTATGGTCAATTTTAGAGAAAGTTCCATGAAGTGCTGAGAAATATGTATATTACTTTTCATTTGGGTGGAAGCTTCTGTAAATATCTATAAATCCATTTACATCATAACTACTGTTAGACATCTTATTTCTCTGTCTGGTTAACCTATCCAAGGGTGAAAGTGGGGTATTGAAGTCTCCCAATATTAGGGTGTGATAACTGATGTAGTATTTGAGTTGTAGCAATGTTTCTTTTACATAGGTAGGTGCCCTTATATTATGGGCATGAATGTTCAGGATTAAAATTTCCCTTGACCAATTTTTCCTTTGATTAATAAGGAATGCCCACCCTGGTTCCTTTTAATTTCATTTTGCTTAAAGTCTACTTTGTTAGCTATTAGGATGGCAACCCCAGCTTGTTACTTAGGACAATTTGATTGGAAAATCTTTTCCAAACCCTTTTTTTTAAGCCTGATGTCCTGATGTGGTGTGTTGGGGAAGGGAACTTGAACAAGGATAGAATATGTGTCTATTCATAATAAAATATTGAAATACCCTTAAAAAAGAAAATTAAAAATTCATTTTTTCAGAATTACTAAATACCTTTTGTGATTCCAACAACAGATGGCTCAGAGTTACTAGTTTAGACTCTCTCTCTCTCTCTCTCTCTCTCTCTCTCTCTGTGTGTGTGTGTGTGTGTGTGTGTGTGTGTATGTGTTTGTGTATGTGTGTGTGAGTATGTTCTTATCAAGTGATACTCTTCAGGTACTAGGTATATTTTGACTAAATAATTGTTTTTATGTTTTTAAACTTTTAAACTTCTTATGTATATATTCTTGATATACATTCACAGATAGTGTATTTACTTAAACTGGAATGAACTAGAAATTTCCTGCCTGCTAGAGGTTATGGAATATAGCAATGGCTCATAAATTCATACACTTCTTTTATGAACTAGGAGCCACTGATAGGTTGGGGGTAGAAATAACACTGACATGGCCCATTCCTTCTACTTGTAAATTCTTCACAGTGTAAGAATTAGTTTCAAAGCTAAAGGTACCCAAATACTCCTAATTAAACTCATGGAGCCACAAATAAAACTAATGTAAATGAAATTGTGAAAGGAACTTATTGTGTGGTTGGAGGCTGAAAAGAATGAGCTGAGTTTAGACATCAGAGAGAGAAATTACTGGAATATTTTTTATATATGGAAAACTATCCATAAAGGTGTTTTTTAATATTAAGTGAGCTTAATTAATCAATAAAGGTAAAAATAATTATATAAACACTTGGAAAACCTAAACAATTGCAGTTGCAAGAACAGTGACATCGCATCTCGTCAGAGGTTGGCAGAAGAAACAGTTCACTCTAGTCAGAATGTCCCTTAACCAAGAAAACAGATGTCAACAAGGGCTGATGAGGATGCAGGAAAAGAACCCATATTCACTGCTGGTGGAAATGTAAGCTTATACAGTCACTGTGAGAATCAGAAGAGAGATTGTTCTGAAAGCTGAAAGCAAACTGTACAATTCATTCTATCACTTCTGCATATCGCCCTAAAAGACTCTAAGTCAACATTCCACAGTAACACTTACCATCCATGTTAACTGCTGAGCTATTCACAATAGCCAGGAATTAAGACCAACCTAGATCAATACAGGAATTGATAAAAAAATAAAGTGGTGCATATACATAATGTAATTTTATGATGTCATAAATATATAAAATCATGATGCACTGGGAAAATAGAAGCAAATGAAAATCATTATTTTAAGAGAATTATCTGGACACAGAAAGACACACACTAGATATTTTATTTCTTACATAGCACCAAGTGTTAAAACCACACATACACAGACATACACATTTATATTAATATATGTGTCAGCAGGTCATAAAACTATAAAGGAGATCATGAGAGGGAAGGAAAAGATCTTAAAGGAGATAAGATATCAGTTGGGGAAAGCAGAAGGGAGAACTATTTGGAAAAGGAGGGGAATAAGCTGAAAGTGGGGTACAGGGAAAGGCAGTGGAAAAGAACAGTGACCAACAAAGTATAATAACACACACGTATGAAGACGCCATGATGAGAACTACCACCATATGCTAACCTAAAAAATTAATGCTAATGGAAACGCCCCTCCCATTAAAGTCTTGAGCTTTCCGGACACATGTCCACCACTTTCCATTTTATTTTATTTTTATTTATTTGGTTTTTACATGCAGAAATGGATGGATATGGAGAATATTCTCCTGAGCAAGGTATCACATTCCCAGAAAGAAAGGCAGGGGATGTACTCACTCATTAGTGGACTTAAAAAAAAAAAAAGACATAGAGGTTTTAAAGCACATTGCTGTAGATATCCATGACCAACCACCAATTTAAAAATGACAAAAAAACTAGTTGTAGAGTAAAGAATAAAATTTTACATATTGAGATATTCTGTGCATTCAGGTTCACATATTATACATACTCTTTTATGAAATCCCCCACTCTG
Source organism: Sigmodon hispidus (assembly GCA_004025045.1). Classification (NCBI taxonomy): domain Eukaryota; kingdom Metazoa; phylum Chordata; class Mammalia; order Rodentia; family Cricetidae; genus Sigmodon; species Sigmodon hispidus. The sequence goes on along the minus strand of PVIH01008422.1, from coordinate 18,756 downwards.
TTCCAAGACCCTATCTCCTGTTTTGTGACATGTAAAAATGTGTGTAGGTTCTTAAAAATTTTAGAATTCTAAATATAAAAGCATAAGCTACATAGTTCATTTTTTATTCTTGTGGTTTTTAGCTGTTACCAGTCAGTAGCAATAAATTTTGAATCCACTTTATAACCCAGTTAAAGATTGATTACATGCTTCTCTGTTGACCATTTCAAACCAATTGTATGATTCACTGACTTCTGCCACTCAATAACTCAGCTGCTATATATTTTGGCTTGATGCTCAGATACTTTTTAAAGTATTCTGAGTTTTAAAGAGTACAAAGTTGAAATAAATAATAGTCTGAAAAGTAAATTATTGTTATTTTCAGTTGAGTGACAAATCACCTCAGTTTCCAACCTCAAGATTTCTCTTTGGATTTGCTAGATAAAATCCTAGCAAAATTGGGTCTTTAATTTGCATTGAGGTCAAATAAGGATTTAAATTGAATTTTAAATATTTTCTTCTATTCTCATCTTACTATTTTTTGTGGCATTAATGCTCCATGAATTTCCACTTCTCTTTGCTGTAATATAACATATGTACAAACTTAGTTAAGGATATAGTTTCCCAAAAAGTTTATGGCACTCTTAACAAATTCATTTATTTTGATGTCATTATTTCTACATTTACTCACTCATAATATGGTTATATTAGTTTATCAGTATGACTCTTTTCACATTTTGAATAAGATAACAAGTAATTTAAATAAAAAAAATCCTAAGTAATGACAAGAAAATTTAGAATGGTTCAAAAGGAGAAAAAGACAAGAATCAACTAGTGTGATTATAAAATAATATTCTAAAATTAAAGAAACAAAACACCTTTTATAATTTTAAGTCAATGTCTCTTGTAAATATAATCAAATGTGTGTTTATTTTGAATGGTAAAAAAATCCATTTTTTTCATTTCTTTCTCATTCTTTCAATTTTTTATTTTGTAGCAATATTAAAATTAATTAGCAATAGGGCTTATTTTGATCTTATATTTAGGATTTAACCAAGAGTACCAACTATGAATTCCATGGACATGGATTCCATGGAGTAAAACACAATATACTAAAACATGAGATTCTTAGGTATATAGAAACAATTTGCATTCTCAGAGCCTTCTCTTACTTAAGCCTGTATGACTACGGTTCTAAGGTTTGATTAAAATAAGAAAACACAGGCAACACTCCTAGAGGCAAGTACAACTTTATACACATAAGTCTATCTGTATTTTATTATGAATTTTCTGATTTTATGTTCACAGATCTTCAACTAAAACAATATAGTTATTCATATGTTCTGCTGTTTCTACTTGTCTCTGAATTATACTTTTCACAGAATAAATTTGGCACACAATATTTTCAAGAGCCATAGCTCTGAGGAAATTGTTCTGTTGGTATTTACTCAATTAAAACTCTGTGTGGAAATACCACAAACAATATTCAGAACATATAATAAAAATAAAAGTAAATTATCTTCAACAAAGAAAAAAGTAAAATAATATTGGGAAAGTTCAAGTGAATATAATTACATGACATATGGTCATGACTATAAAATGTATAAAGTATGGTGATCTTTTATGTTAAAAAGAAAATTCCAATTCAAATGTCAAATATTTATGTATGTCCTCTACCTATGAGGGAGTGTTTAATAAATGTTTATGCTTTCAGTTGTCATCCATGTACATAATTTTCTCTTATCTCCCTGCAGCCCCTCAAAGCTATCTTTCCTTGAACATCTGCTGTATTCCCATTCACTCAAGTTATAGCCTTTTACTGTTATTACTAGTGACATATAGATATGTATATGGCTGTAAACACACGCATAATCTAATGTGTAGCATTTATATGAGTATATGTTTTTCCAGAGCTTATTATACCACACTTAACCAGTAATAGTGCTACTCTTTCCTGGATGATAGAAATTCTTCTTTTTCTCACATTTATTTGATTTCTGTAGTTATTGTCTAGGGATGGGGCATTACACAATTTTTTCCCAAAAGAACATATTTACTGACTTTGCCATTTTTCACACATTGCAAATTCTACCATTTCTAAGATAGAAAGTATCACAGCAGAATATTTGGTAGTTTTCCTTTTTAATATATTACTGCTTCCTCCTCAAAGAAGCTCACTGGCCCATAGATACAAAACCTAGATATAGATGTATTTCTTTTGGATTTCACCTAACAATCTGCTGTTCGTTGTATACAGTTGTGGGTGTCTGTGATTGTTTCCATTTGCTATATGAAGAAAATATTTTTGAGGAGTGAGTTTTTCTACAAACATCCTTGTTTATAAAGATAAAAATTAAAATGTAAAATTAATTTTGCTAGTATAGCAAAGTTGCTGTAGTGGACATTTTCCTAAATCTATGATTGCACTAATCCTCAGAACTTGATAATGTCTTAAGTACCGGGAATGACTTCTCTTCTGCTAAGTAGCCCCTGAGTCCTATCAGACAGGCTGTTGATGGCCACAAATACATAAATGTCACTTCTTGTACTTTTTTGCATATCTTGTCATTCTTCTATCATTGTTCATCAGGTTCCTTCTGGGTAAGATTATTTGATTTCCTCCCTTGGCATCCTAAATAGTAGTTTTGAAACTGATGAAGTAAAATGACCAAAAAACCCATGTTGTATCATATACTACATTAGAAATACCTAAGTCCTCTGTTCTGACTGTGCAGTGTCCTAAGACATAGGAGCAGAACCATAAATTATGAGATTTTGAAAATAATCATGTTGCTTTATATATAATTCTTTGAGACTAGATCTTTCCGACACAGCTTTTTCCTGTTGTTTTGAATTATCTCTCTCAAATGTATGTTTAAAGAATAAAAAAAACTTTGCTTTATAATTCTCATTTCATCTTTATAGCATACTTCACCTGCATTAAGAACTCTATCCTCAGCAACACTCTAGAAATGATGCCTTGATCCTTTTCTGATATCTTTGTTGACTCAATATTGTACACTCAGATCTATGGATTTGGAGATAGTGAGAGCACATGAAAAATAAATTATCTGTTTTGGTGTCTTGGTCTGAGTTATTATATTCAGTGTGATCTTTACTTTTTTATTTCATTTGCCTATAATTTTCAATACTCCATTTTTATTTACATTTGAATTATGTTCCATAGTGCATGTAAAACACATTTTTATTATCCTTTCTTGAGTTGAAGTCTATTCTTATTTCCTAGCTAATGTAAATGCCACAGCCATAGACATGATTGAGAAAGTTATGAGATTGGAAGTCAAGACCTTTGGGCATATGAGAAGAGGTGGTATAGTTGATACATAGCTGATTTACTGTCAGCTTCTTGAAAATTATACATATTATTTTCAAAATGTAAAACTGTAAAACATAATACTTCATATCCATATGATTCATAGTATTAAAGGTGGGAGACATTTTGTGAAGTGACTTTTCATAATTTCAGGAAGAAACACCAACAGCAAAGACAGAGATGATATCCATAAAAATGAAACATATGAATCAAAGCAGTTCAGCACATGAAAGTCATGTTCAAGGGGAAAAAGATCATGTGTTTTCTTTGTTGTCTATCATGGTCGAAACAAAACCTAGACACACAAAAAAAGAAAGCTTTATGGGTCTACATGGCTACCTTATGAAATTTGTCCTTATTTCTTCAACATAACTTTTCATGTGGAAAGTTACAAGTGCCCCAGTTGCAAACATAAAGATCTTTTCAAGTGTACTTGGGAATTCTTGGATGGGGTGATGTATATTAAGACTCTTGCAGAGAACCCTCAAAGTCAAATGGTTTTCACAATGCTAAGAGACCAATTGCCTTTCAATGATTTTTTTCTCTCCCACATGACAGTTCAGAGGCATTTTTCTGATGCCACAGTGCATATACTGGTATCCATGCTGTAACAGGAGGAAACTATTGTCTTACCAATATTTTGTTTCAAATATTCCGCCAAATACAACTGCATATACTCCATATCAATAAAACAGTTAGAGGTCCTCAGTAATATATAAAGGCACAACTGGTTTGTGAAACCAGAAAGTTCGAAAGCTACTAGAATTAAGAGATGACATAGCACCAGTATGTCTCCATGTGAAAAGGCAGATCCCAAGAAATAGGGACAAAGTTCACAAACAGCCATGTAGACACCAGTGAAAGGAACAAGTCCACTACTGTAAGACATCATCACGAGCCAGTATGACCCAGACTTGGGCTGTTGCATTTTTAGATTTAGTTTTAAGTTTTTCCTCCTACATAACTGACCTGCAGATGGATATTTTTATGAGATGATTTTCAGCAATTTCTCTGTCTTGTGCTCATTAAAAGCAATGTTCTCTTTAAATACATAAGCTATTTTGAATGAAGTATTTATTTTTTGTTCTGTTTTTGAGTGCTTTATCTATTCTAGATATTAATGTTGTCAGATGTAGAGCTATCAAAGATTCCCTGACATTTTGTGAGCTTCATCTTCAACCTAATAATTGGTTTTTTAACTATATTTTCTTCTTTTGTGATGTTTTACTTGTATATATTTTGCCTTAATTCACATCTTACATGTTTGCAGGCACTGAACCTGTTCTCAACTTTGTCTATATGTTGAGAAATCTGAATGAGGAACTGATTTATGTGAATTTCCCATTTTTTCTCAACTACGGATCTTTCTGTAGGTAGAAGCATTGCCTTTACTATTAAACCCAATGGTGAGAACAATGTAGTTGTAATCTTTTTTCCAAAGCTATCTATAGTTACACTGATTATATAAATTTATAAGGTCAGATAAGGAAACTAAGGAAAAAGTGTGGATCTCTAAATGGGACCTGTTGTTTGGGGAAACTTTGATAATCTTAGCATAAAGATCTGAAAAGTGTGAGATACAAATGAACAGAGTAAGAATATTCCTTGTCTCATATATGTTTGAGACTGTCAAAGAAAAATTTTATTTAATTAATAATAGTTGCTAAGGATATATATGACAAACTACCTATTTTATCAAAAAATAGTGTGATAAATGAAATATGCAATTTAGAGACAGTCTATGCTTTCAGATTTATGAAAATGGCACTTAACTCACATCTACTTTATGTAAATCCTGCCTGAAAATCATTAAGGTTTGTGACACTCTTGATACATTTGTATCTAAGATTCTAAATTTTATAATAGAAGGGTTTTTAATTTTAATATTGAAAATATAGCTTAGGTTTCTGCATTTCATTTTGATGGTCTTTGAAAGACTGAATTTCATTTACAAGTAAGTAACAATTATGCACTCAAATGTAAAGTTAATATTGAATTAATAATTGGTGGATTTATTTTATAGTGATTTACCTTTCAAAGTAACAGAAAGAATCACTCACTATTTGTTCTCAAAAACTATGCTGATGTAATCCTTGGCTTGATATTAAGGCTTAGTGGTATCCTAACAGGGCACTTTTAATGCATTAACTCAATGAATTAATTCATTGATACATCAGCTGCAAACCACAACCACTGAACACCTTGGGATCTGAAACACCTTGGAGCCCATTCCCTTCAGAGGAACACCTGACCCAGTCTTGATGTTGGGATGAGAAAAGCATATTTGCCTGGAGTGGATGCTGAACTAAGCCACCTTGGGACTTTGGGACCTCCTGCCCTTGCTGGGGAGGAGATAAGGAGATGGGGAAAAGAGAGAGTCACTGAGAGGGGTGGGAGGGGGAAGGGAGTTTGAACAAGGGTATACATGGATTAAAAAAAGAAACTTTATTCAAAAAATTGATGAAGGGTTTAAAAAAAAATCTCCTAAAATACCTCTACTAGCTGTAAGAGTGTTTTATTTGCTTATTGTATTTATCTCTTAACTTTAAATCTGTGTTACCTCAATGCTCATTTATTTAAATTTCTATTTTGGTAAAAGAAAGGAAGAAAAAAGTGAGAAAGAAAGGAAGGAAGGAAGGAAGAAAGGAAGGTAGGAAGAAAGAAAAAAGAGACTTTCCAAGTTCGACTATAGACAAATTGATAGACATTGGAGAAGCAACTGGTACTATCACCCAAAGCAAGTTTATCTACTCTCACTAAAAGCTTTTATGTAGAAGATGTTCCATAAGCTTTGTTGGTCCATATCCTCTTTCATATAAAATAAAACACTTGACTAAGAAACTTAAAGACTCATCAGCAAACAGTGCATTTATTCTTGCCTATATTCAATATTTTAAGTCATTTCTTTACTAGACTGACATTGATGTAAAATGAATTTTTTTCTATCTTGGAAGCTGCCTAATACAGTCTACAGAAGGGCTGTGGAACCTAAGTTCCACAGTGTCAGTACCATCTGTGAAAATTGAGTTGATTATATGAGAAGATATATTCTGGATCCAATAAATAGCTGAGGTCTTGCACTACACTCCATGACAGGGTTTTGGGGTTGCAAAGGGAGAGACATAGCTACTGGCCATTGTGCTATTGTCAATGCATTTCTATCTGGGACTACTGTAATATTGGCCACTAAAGACTATATTTCTCTTTATATTTTTGTATATATTATCTCTGGGCATTGGGTGTTTGCATTTTTACTAGAGGAGTTCCTTGGGAATGATAAATCTGAAGAAGTCTTTAAACTCAATACCATGCATTGGCATAAGTTGTGAGAACCACTCATGTCCAAAAATGCCTAAGATAGTGGATGTTCAGTGCTAGGTACATGAGGAGCCATTTAGCATTTTACCAAGTGAGTTAAACTAGACAAAAGCAGATTGACTTTGTAGGTGAAATGTTACTCCAAAAATAAATGTTTTACTTACATACTTGGTACTTTTTTTATTCCTTGTCATGGTTTAAATAAAATGAAGTAAAGTTATAATTCTCAAAGAGAAGATAGTGGTTCTTTCTCTTTTTTTGAAGTCTAAGGTGGTTTAAGTTCCATGGCCCAAATTGAACAGTGTAGTTTGCAGTGAAAGTTTGCAGAATTCTAAAAACTTTTACCAAGAAGAAACAAAAAGCACATTCCTCTATATCCTTTGTTGGCTATATATTCCTCTATATCCTTTATTAGTAAAACAAAATTATAGAAATCTAAAAGTCTACATTCGATTATTGTTTAAGGGTGAAAATTTGCTGGGATCCCTTCTGCATTTGTAGAAGAGAACAGAGAGACCCTAGATACACATATCTTATAAAGGATCCCATTGATGTTTCTTCACTCTAATCCCCAACATTCCTCATTTCCTGGGGTCTTAACATGTCCTGGTTATTTTGGCCTCAGACTGTGGAGCTGAGGCACAGTGACTTCTTGTGCAAAGTTACTTTTGTGTAATTTTTGAATAATTATGTATTTATGTTATTCCTCTTTCTCTTTACAGACAACAAATCCTCTGCTTTACACATCAATGTTAGTTTCAGTATTAAGAAATCTTACCAATATGACACCTTTATCAAACCTAAAATTCCAAAAATAGATGTCCCAAATTTTATGGATGAATCACTCGAAGACCTTCTGCACAAAAAGAAGAAGAACCTCTGAATTCTTAAGAGAAAAAATATAATTTTTTAATCAGAATAGTAAGTTTCCAATGAATATTACTATTTATTTAATTTTAAGAGTAAATAATAATACTATAAAACCCTTCCCATGTGCAACTACAAAATAAACTATATCTTATTCTGAGAACATTCATTGTCTATTTTCTCATTATTTATTATGACATAAAGTAAAAGGTATTCAAATACAACATATAATGTAAATGTATATATAAATATGTAACATCTATTAATTCATATATGTTCATATAGGTCTCTATAAGTATGCATTTCTAAGAAAATAAATATTTAATTTTTTATGTCCTCTTGAGCCCTTGGCATATCTTGTACCTCTCTGCCACCTCCCTACTTTCCATCAACTATGTTCTACTTTTTCCTTCTCATTTTCAGGTAGAATTATATTTTGTGCAACATAGCTATTTGTAATCCATTTTTCTTGCTGTATTTGCCTTCTTCCTTCCTTCCTTTCTTCTATTTTAATTACTAAATATGTTGTTTTACAAGAGCTGAATATTTGTTCATAGGCCAATTTGATATAAGACAATTTTTCTGAAAGCAAACAACATGCCCATTATAAATACAACATGATGAGAGCCCAGTATCTATAAATATACATTAAGCTTCTATTTTTGTTTATGTTTGTGTAGCATTAAGAAACAAAAATGTCATCTCTCAGGGTGATGCTCTAAAATACTAGATTCATTTTTAATTTTGTCAAATTTTACCTCTATTTACTTAAAATCCCCTGTAAGAACTGTAAGCATCAAAATTTAGAAAATCTTCCATACAAAATTTTCTCTATCTATAGAGTCTTTCTCTGAAGAAGATAGGTGATCATACATGGAATACTGGGTCAGAGAGGACCTACTTATAATCAAAGATAAGGGTTGCCATCACAAACTCCATAATGTGGAGAAGTAAAAATAGTTACAAGTTGGAGAGAGACATGTCACTTTTGCATAGCCTAATGAGGATATAGTGTGATATAATGAATGGTTTATTTGGTTTAGCATGGTGGGTTGTATTAGATTGTGACAGATTGTTAGATAATAGTTGTTGACTTGCAACACTGGTAGAATTCTCTCTGGGTCCACATGGTCCCAAAAAGTAGGAAGTAGCTGAGACACAGTGTTATTATTTGATATTTTATTTTTCCAAGATAAGAGCCATTGTACAATCTCCGATTCCAGCATGCATTGGAGGTTAGTATTCCCTTTAACACATGGCCAATAGCTTTGACATTAGTCAAGTAATTGAAACTATTACTCCAGACAAGATTACCTAATCTCACTGAATATAATCTGTGAAAAAGCTGTTCATAGACATATGCTGGTAGATGTCTTCTTCCATAAGAAATAAACTTCTTGATTAAGACACTTAGGAACTCAATGTTGTTTACCAAAAGGTGAGTTTTCCATGCTTACCTGTGTTCAGCAGAGTTTAAGCCATTTCTTTGACTAGACTGAAGTCTTTTTTTCAAATGCAACACAACTTTACCTAGGTAAATAATTATTCTGCAACACAAACAAATGTAACACATCTTTTCTTAGTTAAACAAATATTCTATTCCACAATACAAATGTGATTTTATTTTTTATTCAAATTTTTTATTATGAATAAAGTCTTATTTTTCATCCATGTGACCCCTTGTTCAAGTTCCCTTCCCCCTCCCACCCCTCCCACCCCTCCCAGTCACTCTCTCTTTTCCCCATCATTTTATCTCCTCCCCAGCAAGGGCAGGAGGTCCCTAGGTCCCAAGGTGGCTTAGTTCAGCATCCACTCCAGGCAGATCTGCTTTCCTCACCCCAAAAAGACTGGGTCAGGTGTTCCTCTGGAGGGAATGGGCTCCAAGGTACTAGTCCAAGATGTTCAGATCCCAAGCTGTTCAGTGGTTGTGGTTTGTAGTTTGGGAATGCTTTGCTTTTTGTTTAAAGTCCACTAATGATTGAGTACGTCCCCTGCTTATCTTTTGGGGTCTGTGATACCTATATTTTGACAATTTAGAAGACAAAATAAATTTATTTTTGTTGAGATTAGAGATTCATGATAGGCTGAAACTCAGGAACTATACATAAGCAAGCCTTCCCAATCAAATGTTTTCATTTATAAAAGTTGCTCTGGTCATGGTGTCTCTTCACAACAATTAAAAAACCTAAGACAACACCTAACATTAAACTCTAGCATTCAGAGTGCAAGTACACTAAATGCACTTATACATGTACAAGTACATAAAACTATATAAAAATACACACAAGAATCTCTAGACTGAGATTTATGTTACAATTTTTGCTAACTTGGCAGCTACTTAAAAGTTAATCTGAAAGTATTAAAAACTTTGGTTTGACAGTCTATCTAAAAGTATTAAAAACTTTGGTTTCACAGTGACATTACTACCAGGAAAAATGTCATTTGTTTTGTGTAAAGTTAAACCTGGACACCAGAACATAGATGAGGTTCTATACTACTCTTCATGATAGGGTTTTGCTGTTGATACTAAAAGGACTTGTATCTATCCAATAAATTTTTATCTTAACTGATCTTTTAGTAAAAATACAGAGCAAGATATTGGGGGAAATACGAAAAATCAAAGACACAGAAGAATAAGCCATAGTCATTTATAACCACTACTGAATGCTCAGGCTGAAAGTGGTAGATCCTATCTCCATGAATCCTCACACTGGGTAGGCAACATGAAGGGTCAAACTGTCTTCTCCTGCTTTATATACCTTTACTTCTCCTTTGCCACGGCTATCTACTATGGCTGCAGTCTATCAGAAATGTAATCAAAAGGCATTACTTTACCAGTATATTAGATTGAAGATCACAGATATATGCTATATTCTGCTGTTCTTATATTTACAGAATGGAGAGAATTCTGATTTTGTGCTACTAAATTATTTAGCTTATTGTTACTCAATGGAAGACAAATGCACTTCCTACAATATCCTCATGCTGAAAGAGGTATATCCAATCTCCATGAATTCTCACTGGATAGGCAACATGAAGGGTCAAACTGTCTCTTCCTGTTTTTTATTCCCTTATCTGCCCAGCCACGTCACTTACTGTTTCAGTCTTCCTAGAATTGAGATTACAAGTGTGTGATCCCAAGTGCTGGGAGCAGAGACATGGAATCCCAAATGAGGGGATTAGAGGGCTTTGCCACCATTTCCTGTCTCCACTTACTCCTGGACTGAATTAGTCTTGTATGGTCCAGGTTAGCCTTGAACTCCTCTAGATGGATCTTTGCCTCCCAAGTACTAGGATTGAAAGTGTGTGACACCACTGCCTTACCTCTATGACTAACTCTGTTGCTGCCTCTGTACTTTGATTCTCAGGCAAATTATTTGATATACAATATATTACCCTATAAGGCTACTCTAATATGGGTCACCACAAATGCAGTTCCCTTTATATTTCTATGGATATGATCTCTGAGTTTTAGGGGTGTTGCCATTTTCCCTAGAGGATTGTTTGAGTTAATTGGAAAGTAGATTGCTTTACAATCTTTAAACCAAAAATCATTCCATTTACTCAAGCTGTGAAAATAATCTATGTTTATAATTGCCTGTGATGATGGGCATTCTGCTGCTGGCAAGTAAAGTGGGTGTTTTTAAGCTTTGATCCAAGCTAATGAGAGTAGGTAGAAGTATCTTTACTTTCTATGTAAAGTGTCACCATGATGCAGAACTGCTTTACTAATATTCTCAGTACTTTTCTTGCTTTCCTCTTCAGGGTTTGAATTGAGTTGAGTCTGTTCTCTTTAGGAGAAGGTAGAGGTTTATTCTGTCTTTAAAGTCTTGGTGGTTTGAAGTCTGTGCATCACAGCAAACAGTTCAATTTCCAGTGCATGTATGCAGAACTTTAGAATTACAGACCAAGTAAAGAACAGTATTCTAGGTTTTTGATGGCTAGTATTATCAGTAAAGCACAATGGTACCAATGCAGAAGCCTTTATATAACTATTGTGCAAAAGAAGGAACTTGCATGAGCTTCCTTCCTTTCAGCATAGAAAAGAGAGATTGCAAATACACAGAGCTCCATAAAGTGTCCCTGGGTGTTTCTGGCATCTTCAAACCCTCCTATTTTTTATTTACTGTGATTCTAAAAGAGGCATGTTTATTCTGGACTCTAATCTTGGAGCTGAGTACACACCATTCTTTTGTGCAAAGTTAATTTTCTATAAAATTAAGATTATTATGTGATTGTTAAATTTCTCCATCTGTTTGAGTACAGATAGTCCTCCAATTTATGTTTGAACGTACTTTACAGGCTTATAAAATGTTACCTGTATTACAACTTTAGCCAAAGCTAAAATATCAAGCAATAGATGTGTCATTTTTTATGGGTGAGACACCAGGAGGCCTTAACCCTACCCTTAGAATTAAAAGAAACTCAGGATTTCTGAGGGGGGGAGATAGAGTTTTCTAAGAGAGGTAGCATAATTTTTCAATGAATATTAATACTTCTTCATTTTTAGATTAAATAACATTTTAATAAATTTCTCTATCTATGCATCTGCAAAATCATCTTTTTTTGCTAGCACATTCTCAATTTTTTAAATAAAGTAATATATACTATGTTTATATAAAAATATAAACTCATATGCCTCATTGTATGTATATATATTTGGTTATGTAGCAACTATTAATTTATATATAGTTACATACATATATAAGTATGCATTCCAAACTAAATACTCTCTTAAGTGTTCCTCCTGATTTGGACTTCTTTGCTTCTTCTTTCCTACTTCTGCCACCTCGTTCCTTCCCATCATTCATATTCTAGTGTTCTCTTCTACTCATTTTCATGAATAATTATATTTGTTGCCACATGGATTTTTTTTCATGTTGTTCTGTGTTTTTCTTCCTGTCTTTTTTCCTTCTTCTTTATATTTGTAAATGTCTTTTTTGTTATGTTTCTTGTTTTAATTAGTTTAATATTTCTTAAAAGCTTAAGAGTAATGGACAAGGCTAAGGCCAAATGTCACAAGTTTTTTCCACAGTGCGACTTTCCAAAGTCTTCCATCCACTGTGGCAACTGTCACCAGCAGCTATATATCTATTTATTATTTGGCATTTTTGCATCATGAACCCCATCAAACTCAGTTATCAGACCCCTCAGATTCATGCCCACTCTTATGATCTCTCCATTTGAAAAACAGCCCATTCATGCTGCTCATTTACTTACTGGAGCATAAATAACATCCCTGTGATGAAACCCTTTCAAAAACAAGTCTTTCCTCACCCATACCCCTGCCAGAGGCCATCAATTTAGAAGTAAGGCATTGTGTCATTTAGGTATGTTCTAGCCTTGAGTTCTTATGTACAATGACATCTTTCTCTTTTTATTTTATTTAAAGTCCACTAATGAGTGAGTACATCCCCTGCTTATCTTTCTGGGATTGTGATACCTCACAGAGAAGGATATTCTCCTTATCCATCCATTTGCCTGCTATTTTTAGAATATCATTTTTTCTTACTGATGATTAGTACTCCATTGTGTAGATATACCACGGCTTGTTAATCCATTCCTCAGTTGAGGGACATCTAGGTTGTTTCCAGGTTCTTGCTATTACAAATAATGCTGCTATGAACATAGTTGAACTAATGCGTTTGGAGTGCAAATGTGTGTCTTTCGGGTATATGCTCAATAGTGGTATTGCTGGATCATTGGGGAGATTGATTTACAGTTTACTGAGAAACTGCCATACTGCATTCCAGATTGGCTAAACAAGCTTATACTCCCACCAAAATGGAGGAGTGTTCCTCCTCGCTCTGCATCTTCTCCAGCATAGGCTGTCATCTGTGTTTTTAATCTTAGCCATTCTGACAGGTATAAAGTGGTATCTCAAAGTTGTTTTGATTTGTATTTCTCTGATGGCTATAGATAACCTCCAATGCATTGGCACTGGTGACCACGTTTTAAATATAACACCAGTAGCACAGACAGTAAGAACAATAATCAATAAGTGGGACCTCCTGAAACTTGGAAGCTTCTGTAAGGCCAAGGACACAGTCAAAAAGACAAAATGACAGCCTATAGAATGGGAAAAGATCTTCACCAACCCTACAAGTGACAGAGGATTGATTGTTGTAGTAAGTTTTTCCCCCGGACCGTTTTGGGTCCGGAGATTTGTGCCTGGTGCGCACCGAGGCTTTTGTCCCCCAAAGAAATGAATCAGACACTTATATACTTTTCACTGTTTGGCCCATGTCTTATGCCCATTACTAGCTAGCTCTTTCTTCTTAAATTAACCCATTTCTATTAATCTTCCCGCCACGTGGCTCCCAGCCCGTGGCTGGCCGGTACCTGTACATGTCTGTTACTCTTTGGGTCGGAGGGCGACTGGCTAACTCCACCCTTCCTTTTATTTGTTTGTGCTCTGATTCTCCACCCACTTCTATGGTGCTCTACACAGGCCAAAACAGTTTTTTATTTACAGTATATAGAGAACATTCCTACCACATCTCTTCTTTTTTGTCTAATTAAAAAGGAAGATTTCAATTTCCATATAGCAAAATTACACACAACAGAACAGCTCTCAGAGAGACAGGACACAGGCTCGAAGGTCTCTCAGGTCTCTTGTGCAGAGCTCTCAGAAAGGGGAGGGGCTTCCGGTGTGCTGCAGAGAGAGTTCCAGGCCAGCAGCTGGAGAGCAAGGCAGCTTAACTTTCTCCTAAAACCTTCCCTATTTTATAAATAATCCTCACAAAATAAACCTCATTTAAAACATATCTCACGGCGGGTTTTTACTATGATAATTGATCTCTAAAATATACAGAGAACTCAAGAAACTAGAGCCCAAAACCTTAATAACCCAATTAAAAATGGTGTTCAGAACTAAAAAGGGAATTCTCAGCAGGAGAATTAAAAATGGCTGAAAGGCACATGAAAAAGTAAATATCTTTTTATAATAGAGTTGATGTTGGATCCATTTGCCAAGTAAATTTCAGTGTGCTTCTGGAAGCATACAACATGTTTCTTTTAATACAATGTAATAGGTGCCCTGTAGTTTGGTTTGCAGATTAGGCTCATTGTTTTCTTGTAAATGTGTAGCATCAAAGTACTGTGTTATCTCTAAGGGCAAACATACAGAGACTCCCATTTTAGGTTGAAATGTCATTTAAAAAGTATGGAATAGGAAGAGGTTCATGTTTTCTAATTACATTGACTTTGTGGCTCACTTAGCAAAGTTATATTTTGAGATACCTGATTGATTTTTTGTTGTGGCTTGCTCAGAATCCTATTGAAAATGTAAGAGTGAATATCTAGATACATTTTAATTAATAATTTTTTATATCTATAGAGTTTTTACCTGTGAAGATTCTAGGTGATCACAGGTGGAATAATGATTAGTCATGCCACATTTATAAAATATGATAAAGTTTGGCTACACACATTCATGGAATTCCAAAGAAAAAATACTCTTGTTATTTTTCTCTACAGAGGAAGGCAAGACTCAAAGGTTCAAAAGAAATTACACTGTCAATCTTATATGTAGTAGATATTAAATGACATATCTACTATTAGGACTATTCCAGTTCTAATAGGTAGCAAAGATGAGTCTATGGCATGAACCATATTCTTGCACATGCCTCAATAGTATCTGAAGTTAACACAGAATACAGTCCAGTGATCAGAAAAGAGACATAACTTTTCTTCTCAGAGTAGTTATCTACTCCTTTGTAAGGAACAGGTAAAATGGTGGGCTCGATACGTAGAGGTAAGCCTTTCAGACATTTGAATTTCATAGCAAGCTCATGTTTACATCTCACAGCTTGACCTCATGAGGAGTTAGCAATTGTCAGAAACAAAGAAACATCCAAGTCTCAGGTGATAAAGACAGAATATTGTATCAACAGTCATAGAGAAGTTGATCTTTTTCCATGGTTCTCACCAAAGTTTTTTAACAGGAAATAGGTTGTCTGTTTGACTCATAAGTTTTGGAGGGAGAGATTGCTTCTTAGTGTATAAAAAGCATTTCCTAAAGGAAAAATTAAATTTAATAAAAATTTAATAAAATGTATCATTAATTTTTCATTGAATATATATGAGCAATGTGCTAGTGAAATGATGTCATTTTTGAGTCATAAAAATCTGCTATTTGTATTCTTGTGTGTGTGTTTGTCTGTCTGTCTGGCAGTGAGAAGAGTATATTTTTCTGCCCTTCAGTGTTTGGGTGATTTACTTCCTGAAATAATTATTCACTCACCTGAGTCCTACATTTATTTTTACTTTGTTCATAGGGTCAATTTCCCTATAGAAAAGAGTATAAAGTTGACTTTTTTCTTTTGCATGTTAAGGGGTTGACAAAGTCAGAGGCATAAGAGTAGTATTGCTTTCAATCTAGAAATAAGAGAACTTCTGTGTATGGAATATTATGTAAGTGCTCATCAATATACTAGAATAGCTTAGTGATGCCTTTACTTACAAGTGTGCTATGATGCTGCAATTGTAGGAAGTTATAGGTAAAAATAGTAACAAATAAGAAAGACTTGATTATTTTTGAATAAAGTAAATAATTATATAGTGTTAGGTCATGAATGGACATAGTTGGTTTGCATGTAGAAGCATATTGAATTATGACAGATGGACCATATCATGGCCATAAGAAGCAGGGAGGCGCTGAGATTCAGTGTTATTATTGCTTTGTTTTCTTTCTTAAAGTAAGTGCAAATTTACTACCTTTAATGCCAGCATACGTTGTAGGTAAGACTTCATATTAGTCCATTGACAGACCTTGGAGATTAATTAACAACTAGAGTCATTACCGAAGACAAGGGTACTCAATATCACTAAATATAGTTTCTACAAAGCTACTCAAGGACTTTTCTTTCTCTGACATTTATTTTTTGAAATAGGAGAGATAAAAAATAATGAGACGGATTTCACATTGCGGTTTTCTGTATTTTTCTAAGAGTTTCTGGGATGTGATAGGTTATTTTATAAACCAGGTAGGATATTTCCCATGAATACTTTTTAGACTGGTGCTTAACAAACATTAAATCTTAGAACCAGCTTAAAGCTTTGTTTTTCTGGTATGGTAGTTTGTGTTCTTTGCCCTTCAGTTTACAAATGTGCCATTTCACTCTATCCTAAGACCATGACCCATTTTCTTATCTGCATCAACTCTCCCTTAAAGAAAAGAATATCTTTCTTTTACCACAATCATTTTGATCCATTATAAAATTCCTACCAGAGATAAGAAAAGAGATGCAAATTAACTGAACCTTTTTAGCCTTTGTGCATGTGATTCCAGGACTCACATTTACATGATTTTACAAGAAACTGGGATATATAAATCATTCTGTAGTTAATACATACCAGTAAAAGTTATTTGTTATATATTCTAATGTACTCTAATTCTCTTCTAGCTCTGAACTTTCTAATTTTGAAAAATGTAAACATATGTAAAACCTGAGTCACCAACTCACAAGTACATGTTATTACAAATAATAGAAATGTCATCTTTGACCCAGTCTATGGGGCTTTCTCATTTTCACACAGCCATAGCAAATTTTATAAATTTAAAACCCTTATTCATACTATGAAGCCTTGCGAATATCCATATGTTTGTGGAACACGGGTGGCTGGAATTTAATTATTTAGTTTCCAATTCTTCCTATAACATACTGAGAAATTGTATATACAACAACTCATTGGAATTGTTAAGTGGTCACAGTTTTGATATGGTCATGAGTGATGCATATTGTATTATGTATACTGCTGTGTGTGCTGTGACCTACTTCCACTATGACATGCTTTTTCAGCAATTTGATACCCTGGAAGCCCAAATTAGGTGAAGATATCATACTGATTTGTGGACGGTAAAGTGCACAGCAACAGCTGATATTTACTTTCATCCTTTATACCCTTGAAATCAATGGGAACATGTACAAAATGTTCTCAGCAGTACAAGAATTACTACATCTTTTTACTTCTAGATAGTAAGTATAGCTGTGAATATAAACTATCAACAAAAAGTGTTGTCTAGACACAAAATTGGTAAATTGATAATAATGATTTTTTTTGCTAGACAAATTCAGTGTCATGGCCAATCCCTTACAATGTTTGGAAATAAACTATCACTTCCGGATATGCTGTAATTATAATTAGAATCTAATCAAAGACTTGTCTGTATTATAGATAGTTTAAAATATGCTCTAAAAATTTCTTCAAATTATGGTAGTCTTAGACCCTTATATTTATAGTTAATGAACTAAAATGCACAGAAACAGGTGTTCAGATGTTTCAAAAACATACACTCATTATTATGCTTGGAAACTATTAATTAGTTTCTCCTCAGACAAGCAGTGTTTTTTTTAATAATATGATACCTATAACTCCATTTTTTACCATTAACCAATTTGAAATTTTAGGGAGATAATAAAAGGTTTCATTTGTCATATCAATTCTGTTGTTAATTGTTCTTTCATATTTATAAATTATATATTTACATATGTGTGTATCATGGTGGCCATAGTATGTCTCCTTAAGAGTAATTATTTCACCCAGTAACACTCGGATGGAGAAAAGTAGTTTTTCCTTTGTGTAAGAGTGGTAGGGTGGCTTGAAAGAAATTGCCTTTTTCTTAGTTAGAGTTGGTGTAAAAAGAGAACAGGACTATGCCAATTCTTATAAAGTAAAATGCTCAATTGAGGTGGTAACTTAGAGTTTCAAGGGTTTAGTCCCTTATAATTATGGCAGAATTATAGTGGCACACAGGCAGACATGGTGATCCAATACTAGGCTGTATCTTGAGTATAGGAGACCTCAAAGTCCTCCCTCACATTGACACACTCACTCCAACAAGGTCAGACTTGCTGAAAGTTGCACCCCCATATGATTTTGGAGACAATTACAGTAAAACTGCCACAGCCTTCACAGAGAGTGGGAATAAAATATGAAGTATTTTTCTCACAAAATAAAGAAAATATTCTTTAATATGTCCGATAAGTAAAAAACAAGCTGGAATGTCAAGAAGATAATGAGTTTCATCATTTCAATAATTGAAGAAAAAACAATAGCCTAAAGTAATATTTTTATTTTATCTTCACCTCACACAAGACAAAAACACAATTACCAATTTTTGGATGATGATTGAGACTGACTTTCACACACACTTTGCTAAAATATGTTGATCATCAGTCCACTCCTTTTTAATGTGCTGACAAAACACATAAAAATAAACAAATGATAATCTGAGACAGCATAGAGGATGTTCT